>PYAF01003854.1:421720-470338 GCA_007407185.1 Glycine tomentella
AATTGGATGATTTACAGTATATTAGTTGAAAGACGAAAAAAAAATCCAAAATAAGTGTAGAATCCAAAAAGAAAATCTAATATATATATATATATGAGTCCAAAATAAATGTAGAATCCAAAGAGGAAATCTAATAAATATATATATATATTATATATAATAAATATATATATATATGTCCAAAATAAATGTAAAATCCAAAGAGGAAATCTAATAAATATATATATATGAGTCCAAAATAAATGTAGAATACAAAGAAAAAATTTGATATATATATATATATGTATATATTAGATTTCTTCTTTGGATTCTACACTTATTTTGTACTTTTTTTTTTTTTTGTCTTTCAACTAATATATTGCAAATCATCCAACTATTATACTTCAACTTCCTGCTTCAGTTAGTACTTTCTTTCTCTCACTTATCTGCTTCTTTTTACTGTCTTATTGAACTTCTTAATATATAGAATATATATGAAGAAAAACACACACACACACACTAACTAGCAACTACGTATAAAGTGAAATATCAAAAATTAAAAACCGTGGGCAGTTAGTGCAATAATATTTTCTCCTATATTTGTTATAATATTCAAATTAGAAGTAATTTTTTGTATTTTTTTATAAGAATAAATCTAAAATATCTTTTGTATTAATTGCTTTTATAAAAATATTCTTTATTAAAATTCTTTCTCTCTCTTAATTCAATAGGTAGTCAGTAGAATATTAGGAGTAATACATAAATAAATTTAAGATGTATTTAATTTAATATTATTAATTAAATTAATCCATTTTTTTTAATTGTGATGAATTAGTTAACTAGGTGTTATAAAAATGACGAGAGAGAGGGAGTAATAAATAATAACAGTACCTCCACAGCTCCACTGCTATAATTAACTCGGATAAATAACTTACCTCGTTTTCTCAATTTATTACTTTTATTATTATAATTCAACAAGTCATTAGTCTCAATAATATTAGATTTTTTCTTCTTAATTAAGATATTAAATTTTAATTGTAAATGGAGAAAGTTAATTAGTCAAATTTTCCAACTAAGATTAATAATAATAAATTATTATAATTCACGAAGAAGATAAAAAGAAATTAACAGTTTCAATTTTGTTCTGTTTCTGGTTTATTTTTCTGCCATTATATGACACATAATCACGCATGGCTCAATATGCACCACCAGTTTAATCCTTAAGGGTCGCTAACAAGCCAAGTGTTGTCAAAACTAGCTTTGTCCCAATGTGGATTATGCTGAATTATATCTTCTATAATTTGTTGGAAGCCAACTACTCAAGCACTGGAAGGGAAGCTATAGTACACTCAGAAAATCGATGAGTCCTATGACCATGACACGACTATGGCCACGATGTTTCTTTAGACATGTCACGGTTCGATACTGCTAAGGTTGCCAGATTTCTGTGAAGATTCTCGCATCTACGTTCTTACCGTCCACCATATTATATTAACAATTGGTCAGTGATTCCCTGTTGCTACCAGTGTGAGCTTTGTCTTGTGAGTTGAGTTTCGACCACTGATTTTGATGGAGCTGAAATCGTTCTCTTCTTGTTCTGTGTCCACATCTGAGGTTGCCCATGTTGGAAAATCCTACTCCACTTTGATCTCCAGTTTCAGGCACAAAATTGGAGTTAGATACTTCAAGTGCCGCAGAGGTAACTAACAATTACCCAAATACATCATTCTCTGAGGCTTTTTTGTTATAATTTTTCTCTCTCTTTGATTTGTTGTTTTTTATTTTAATTTCATGAAACAGAACCTTTTTGTTAGTTTGAGCTTCTTTTATTTTTTTTCTTTAACCAGTAAGACAGAATACCTGAATTAATTCTGGCTCATGAGTTATAAGCCATTTGCACGTTTCTAAAGTTGACATTTATGCCGCCCCCCCGTTTTCCAAGAATGTGGAAGAGTTGGTATTTCATTCGGTTGAAAAAAATTGGATTATTTTATTTTTGGGGGTGTCCAATAGGAATGTGGGTTTAATACTCTTCTAATGTTCAATTTCAGGTTTGTTTTTGAGGACTTATTGTACCTCGGATAACACTTATTTGACATATAAAGCAGTCATTAGTTCAGTTGGTCAAGATAATTTTGCAGCAGAAACGAGTTCCCATCGAATTAATGGAACAAATGGCTCAATTTCAAGTTTATATTCCACAAATCTAAAATTACTTGATGCCTTTGATGATGAGTATGGGGGAGTTGTTGTTGATCCGGATAGGTTACCATCCAACCCATATTCCTTTGCATCTGTGTTGCGTTTGTCTCTTTCTCAGTGGAAAAAGATGGTAAATCCTTTCTCCATGTTCTCATTCTCTCTATTCTCTAACATGAACTAATTATGTTCACATGGAAACTTGTCACCTTTAAATGATTCTGATGTTTCTTCCTTTGAAAATAAATTTTATAATAACTATCCGTAAGGCAAGCATAGCATAAGTATCCTTTGAGGGTTTCTATGATATGTCATGTTTGAGAAATCAAAAGACACCATCAGTACTTTCTGTGTGCTTTTATTTGTGGCATCTGTTGCCTCTTGAAGGCATCATCTAGTACAAAGTTATATATATTAAGCTATCTGATAATTTGCAGGGAAAGAAGGGAATTTGGCTTAAGTTGCCCTTAGAACAATCTGATCTTGTTCCAATTGCTGTGAAGGTAATTTAACTTCTCACAAGTCTACCAATTAAGAAATAAAGAAAATAACATGTGCACATGAGAGATTTCAGTATGTGTCATGTTCATTATTAAGTTTTTAAAATTAAATGAATAACATTGCGAAAATACCAATAAACTCATCCATTTATCTGTCTCTATTCAGTTAAGCCTTTGTTTTTACTCGTCGAAGAGTTGTTGACCCTATGAGGTAACTCATTTTGGTCTCAGGAAGGCTTCCAATACCACCATGCAGAGCCAGGATATGTGATGTTAACTTACTGGATTCCTGAAGGACCTAGCATGCTTCCAGCGAATGCATCACATCAAGTTGGAGTTGGGGGATTTGTCATCAATGACAACAATGAAGTATGATTGCTTCTAACGTAATTAATAAAAAAGAAGAAACTTCATCCCAATTATTAAATAAGAAAGCAGGACATTCTGCACTTGCGATTTGTAAAGAACTTTTTTCAAGCTACTAAGCATTCTGCATTTTTTTATATGATGTCAGGACAGTTTTTTTTATCTAATTTGAATTTTGCATGCACTAACATTTGTTTTCTGTTAAAAATTCGTAAAGGTGCTTGTAGTACAAGAGAGATATTGTTCTCCAGCAACTCTTGGTCTTTGGAAGATACCAACTGGATTCATTCTTGAGGTATTTAATTTTGCAGCTTCACTTAATTTTCTTAAATAGATTGGCAAAAGGTGTGTCTTAGGATGGAATGGAGAAAAACTATAAGCTTGATGGAGGGTGAGACCCGTTATTATCTCTAGGTTTTAGACGATCCCTTTTTAGTTCTTTTCCTCTACTTTTTTCCCCTTCTTTCATCCTTCTTTTTTTTTACTTTCTTTTTTTTTAACTTTCTCGGATCTATTATTGGATTCATCTACCACCGATCCCGATTAACTTGGGTTAAAGGTGTTTTTGATGTTGATGATGTTGACTTAATTTTCTTAAATGCTTTAGAAACAAAATAGAAGACCAAATTAGAGATGGTGTTGAATAGTCTCATTTATGCAATTATGTTGCAACTTGAATTCTTTATCACTTGTGTGAATTATCTCAGGCTGAGGAGATATATACAGGAGCTGTAAGAGAAGTGAAGGAGGAAACTGGGGTAAGTTTGTTGTAGTTGGATATATTCCTCTGGTGTTGAATGTATTCATCATGAGGTTGTATTATAAGCTTCAATTGCGTAAGGGATTTCATCTAATGCTAGCTGCTTTAAGTTGCAGATCAATACAGATTTCATTGAAGTAATAGCATTCAGGTAACAGCACTGTTCATACTCAACCATGTCATCATGAAATTAAAAAATTTCTTTAATAAAATAAATCTGAAACAGTAACTATTGATTTTGTGTATATACTTGATCCATTTTGAATAATTTGTCACCATCTAATTATGATGTCTAAGTTAAAACTGGAAGGGTTTCTCTTGTAATCAACTACTTAGTTACAGAATCTACTGTGATCACAGAAGGCTGCATAATTTAGCTTTTAATTCCATTACTGCAGCACTTTTCTTGTATTTTTCTTCAAGATCTGAAGAATTTTATCATAAATTCTAGGCATGCACATAATGTAGCCTTTGAGAAGTCAGATTTGTTCTTCATCTGCATGCTAAGACCCCTGTCATCTAAGATCATTGTTGATAATCTTGAAATTGCAGCAGCAAAGGTAAGATAATCTGACTCATGAAGACAGTTAAAGGAATTTTTTCTTGGAGATGATTAACTTATTTCCTTAGCACTTTTGGGTTTGATGCATGGATAATATGGTGGGTGGCTCCTCAATGAATCTAGGATAAGTTCTAATACCATCTTAAAATGTGTGTTTGGACCTAACTCAACCCAAAAATTTAACTCATAGGGTGAGGGTTGTCCCCCACTTATATACTCTACTTTGACACTACTTCTAGCCGATGTGGGACTTAGGTTTTTCCTAATAGTAATCATTCCTAAATCCATATCTAGTGAGTGGTGAGTACAAAATATAAAGGGACGTGAAATTATAGATAAACTAAGAAACCACAGGGTTATATGATATCCCAAAAACCAAGTTGAAGATGACCAATTTGACTTCTGTACCACTTGCATAAATTCCCTTGATCAACGTGTCGTGATTAAGGTAGCATAGCATTTACTTTGTCAAACAAACATTGAAGTGTGGTATCTTGTTACATGCAAACTTTTACTTATCTGAATTTCCAATATAACTCTTATGTGATGTGATGCAGTGGATGCCCCTGGTGGAGTTTGTAGAGCAACCACTCATCCAAGAAGACTCCATGTTCAAGAAAATCGTAGATATCTTCATTGCTCGTCTGGGGAAGCGATATTGTGGCTTATCAACTCATCAAGTAGTTTCAAAGTTTGATGGCATGGTGTCTTCCTTATACTACAATGTAATCGACAACGAAGATAACTGTGTTGGAAAATGAGGACTCGAACACGCACAACTCTTGGCTTCTCAAATGTCAGCAACAAGCTGAAAACTGGGCTAACCACTATACTGCAGATATCCATTCTGATATGTAAACATGCAAATGACAATTTATCCCTATAGTTATGATGTATATAAATATCTCTGATAACGTTCGTGTGGAACATGCTTGATCATCACAGTTGTTCCACATTTTGACATTTACTAATGATTCTTGCAAATAGAACATTAACTATATTAACGGTCTCTATCTTATAATTTATGGAACCGAATCAACTTTATTTGAAGGTTAACTGTTAGAGGCCGATATAAGGTTGATCCTGTGGTTGGAGAAAGGTGTAGAAAATGGAAAAAGCTGCGGATTTGAATCCTTCTAATAAATATTTTTACTAAAATTAATAAATTAACATTTATCAATAAAAAAAAATAATTGAATTTCAGATGATTAAGATGGATTAATTGAATTTCAAATAAGTTCCAACTATCTACTAGTTACACACGCACACACATACAAAAATTTGTCATGCCATATCCCTATTAATGCAAGTAATGCTTTTCCAACAACCCAAAATTATTAAATTTTAATTTATTATTCAAAAATACTTAAAGTGTTCTAAATTTATCTGTTAGAGTATTCAATTTAATATTATTATCTTAAAAATTATAAATTTGTAGTTAAAAATCTTATATCTTTCTTAACTTCTTCACCATCATCATAAAGAGATAAGTGAAGCCTAAAAGGAGAGAATATTTACTTTACTAGTTACTGGTAATAAAACAAAATAGTTGCTGTGCCTGAACAAACCCACTTCCAGTTTGATGCAGATATTCCGAAAGCAATTATTGAGATTTTTCCGTGAATATCACGTTCGCTATCCATTGGCAAACTTACTAGCAGATGAAAGGAACAGGGAAGCGCAAAATGCCAAGATTTGTTTTCAATCGACATGTACGAAATTGCAACAATATGTGATTTCAATTAAAAAATAATACAACAAGTTATAGATTTTTTTTATTATTTATAAGTAATTATTCTGTTTGTGTTTGAGATTTTGTATTTCCACCCGCTCCTATTTGTTTTTCTTGTCATCTTGGTGAATATTATGTACTTAATTAAATAACAGTTTGATGTAGTTGAACTTTTTCTATTTATACTGGAAATATATGAGACTTCTTATTTAGTATTGAAAATAATTATTGGTTTTTGTAAGAAATTATCAACATACATAAAGAAATATTTTTCTTCCAAAATGATTATTGGAGAAAATGGCGTTTGTAAAAGAAATTGTTTTTAAAAACCAAATTGTGGTGGTCCATTCAATCAGAACGGTTTGCAGCACTATGCGATCATACCATTTTGGTCTTGGACGGGCATACTCATTACTCACTGTTTTAAATTTTTGACAAGCTGTAGTTTTTATGTTCTTCATTTAGGTTATATATTCAATAATTTTTTCTCCAATTACGACATCCACTTGCTTAAATAGTTTTTTTTTTTTTCTTTGAATGATCATAATTAGTGAATTTGACAACTATGTTTTATTATAAGGTGCATTAATATGATACAAATTGTATTTGGCTTCCTAACTAAACTACTTCATTTTGAGAATGAGATTCTTATAATCTCCTTATATATATAAACATGTAAGTATATTTATGTTTTTATTGCTTCACTTTACTCCCTCTCTTTCTCTCTTATTGTTATAATACATTTGTTAATTTTTATAATAATATTATTAAAAACCACACTATTAATGATTTTTTTATTAATTAATAGTAGTGTACAAAAATAAACTCTAAAAGCTTACAATATTATAATTCATTAATATAAATGAATATTAAAAGTTTAGAGAAAAAAGTATTATTTTCATTTTGAAAATCAATATCATGGATTAATTTGAATCTTGATGATACATAAAAAAGGGAGCCAATTTAATCTCTAACTTTGATAATCATAAGTTAATTTAGTCTTTAAATTTTTTTTTATTTCATTACCTTTTTGAACTATCCACAAACCAATTTTCGGTTCAATCAGTCTCCACAGCCGGTCGAATCCATTTTTTAAAATAACCAAAGTTTTACATTACACAGGTGTATTACACTAACCTAATTGTTTTATATTCAATTAATTGTATAGATGATTTATTCTGTCCTATTTTGCTGCAATGCCAAATCTAGGTCATATGCGTTATTCTCCCCCGAATCGCGAATAATTTGATGGGATTCATTAATTAAAGACTTAAAAAATATGAGAATAACAAATTACTAGAAAAAAAAGTAATTTGGTATGCGAATTTATAGGAAATAATCTGAGTTTGATCGTCCAGAATAATAAATTACTTTTATAAACACAAACAAATTTCGTATAATATTTTAAAAATACCTCCAAAAAATTAATTACCTGTCTCCCTGCCTCTCTGACTTAACTTTTTTAATTTAGTCTTCATGGTTAAGTAATGGCTGCCTCACATTTCTTCTCCAATTTGTTGTTGATTTTTCAAGCTCTACCCTCCCTTCCCTCCACTTTCCTCCCTCTTCTTCTTTTGTAAGTTTCTCTTTTTTTCTTTCATTCCCCATAATTCGCTCATTCCACTTTTTTTTTTTCATTTTTGGGATCTACGCTCTCTATTCTTCAGATTTTTGCCTTTCCCATTTTTTTTCCTTAACACAATAACAATTCAAGGGCAATTCAATCACACGAACTCTGAACCTTACCTGCATTTTCTTTGTCTGATAAAGGCATCGATTTCAACCAAACTACTCTTTCTTTTTTCCATCTTTCCAATTTTTTAGAGAGAACCCTGATGAAAAAAATTCAATTTTTTCCCTGCCCTTTTGTTGCATGTTAATTTTTGTAAAAGGCTTTTCTTGCGCATGTAAAAAAGATACTTTTTTTTTTTGTGACAATTTCATAGGCTTCTGTTTTTGAGGCGAAGGATGGAATTGTAATGCTGGGAATATAATTGGGGAATTGGGGGAGAAGTTAGGGAGGAAATCATATACAATGCCGGAGTTCCCCTTGAGCTCGAGGTTGGAAAGGGTGCAAAATAGCGAGAGAAAGAGTGGTTCTTTGGTGTATCTCAATGTGTATGATCTTACACATGCCAACCATTATCTTTACGTCTTTGGGGTTGGAATCTTTCATTCGGGCATAGAAGGTTTGTTTGTGTGATCCTTGTTATCGTATTGTATTGTAATTCCTCCGCTGTCAAGTTTTAATTTTGAGTTAGATGAGAGAATTAAATTTTGCAAGTTGTTTCGGGATTGCAAAATGATATTATGGCGCGACATTTTGATTATTGAAAAGAGGAAGAGAATAGAAAAAACTAAACTGGTATTTGAATAGGACCTGGTTATAATCTGTAGTTGAATCAAGTTGCTGTCTGTATTGATCAACCTAGAAGAAAGACATGTGAATGCATTACTTGACAGTAGGTTGTCCTCTCATTCATCGGTTTTGGTTTCTTGTATTAGTTTTTGATATTAGTTTTTAACTTAGCGGAATGGTCCATGTAGCCGACCTCACATAGTAGGATTAAGCTTTGTTGTTGTTGTTGTTGCTGCTTGTAGTGATATGCCTTTAGAAAATGCTGCATGATGGTTAAAATAGGAGACATTCATTATAATGGTTGGTATATCTGCTTTGAATTATATTAGGCTAGTAGGAACTTCCATTCAAGATGACACTACATATCAAACATGACTGAAGTACATAACCAATATGCAAGTGCATTAAATTAGGATGGTAAAGTTAGTCCAAAATTGTTGTTGCATATGACTCTAGACTTCCTGAAGGGTGGGACATTACTTCTTTTTTGCATTTGGTAATGTGGGAATTAAGATATGGTTTTCTATTATTTTAAACTTCAAGTATAATTATTTGGGCCTTTATTATGGTTTAATATACCTATTGGATCTAAGGTTTGACATTTCATTCCTGAAAACTCTTAAATATATTTGGATTACTATAGTGGGAAATAGTTTGGCACTTTGGCTCCTTGTTTTTAATGATTAATTGAGTTACTATTTTGCATTTCCCTTTACAGTGTCTCCTTTCTCTGCTCCACCTTTCCTCTCTTCTGTTTTTTTTTTTTTGCCTTCTCTTTCTTGTCCCATGATGCTCTTGAAAAAGACTCCCATTTATGCTTTGTGATTTGTTAGATTTTGGGATTAATTATGTTCTTAATGCAGTTTAATGCTCTGATTTTATGATTCAAAGGGTAACTCAACAGTACATTTTGACAATCAAACGTAGCATTTCGTTGAGCTTGAGCATTGGTGTGTCATTTTGGGTATATGCCATTGCATCATGGTAAAGGCTTTAAACACATGCATATGTGATTACAAATTCTTCCTCATCTAAGGAAATTTTTTGTCTTGCCAAAAGATCTTTATATGTTTTGTCATTGAAGAACTATGGTTTCTCCATTCATGGTTAATGAATTAGTTCTATCTTGAGAGTCGAGTGACATTGAGATTTTAAAATGCAATAAAACTACGTAGAGGTTCCTCGCTATGCGAAGGTTAGGGGGAAGGATATTGTACATAGTCTTATCCTTGCATATGCAAAGAGGCTATTTTCGGATTCGAACCCTTGACCAACAAGTCACCAAGATTTTAAGATGCAATAATGCTTCATTATTTATTTTTTTGATCATGCTTCTAGAAGTTCTAGTTAAGGTTGTGATGCATATACCTCATGATTAAAGTAACTGTTGGAAAATTGAGGGGGTAAATACCGGAGAAATTTACATCAATTGGCCATGAGCAACCATATAAGTGAGTCTAATACCTCACCTTAACCCAAAATCTTAAGGTTCAGATTTATGGGTTTTTCCTTCACTTATATGGTATTCAACCTTCTTATTCTTACACGATGTGGGACTTTACCTCACACTTATACTCCAACAATCTTTCCCTCAAGTGTGAGTCTCATCCACATGGTAGCCTCCCTCTCGAGTGGAAGTCATTTTTATCCACGAGTATTTCCATGGTGGCCATTAGAGCCCACATGCTTTAGATACTTGTACCACCACTCCACCCACAGGACATGCCGCCTAGACCCACCGTCAGAAAGACTTTCGATACAAGGAATCCCCAAGCCAAGGATGCACTGCCTCCATCTTACTTGATCAAGCCGGTCATGGTCACTAAGTTGAACCAGGCTTTGATATCAATATTGGGAAATCGAGGGGGTAAATACCGGAAAGATTTTACACCAATGGGTCATGAGCAATCATATAAGTGAACCTGAGATCACACTTTAATCCAAAACCTTAAAGTTCAGGTTTATGAGTTTTTCCTTCATTTATATAATGTTCAACCTTCTCAATCTTACACGGGACTTCACCTCACACTTGTACTCCAACAATAACACCTTTCTCACTCTAGCCGGATAAAAATCTTTTAGAAATATACACTGCTGAGATTGTTTTAAGAAAACTAATGGTTAGTTCTCAGTATAGCTTTATATGGTCTCTTGTGAATTGTTTTAATTACTGTCAATGTGACCCTTCATCCCACTTTTATGCTGTTTTAAGCTAATCAATGATATGGCAACCTCGTCCACTTGCTACTTTTGGGTCATAACCCATGCTTTATCTTTCATCTTTGATTCCCTCACTTTGAGCCTTTAATTATCAATTTAAATAAACTGAAGTTTTTAATTACATGTAAATTTTCATTTCTATTGTTCATGTCTGAGATTCTGGAAGTTTTACAGTTGCAATGTATTGTGTTGCTGCTGGTATGCATCTTGTGCTATCAAGTCCTGGATGGTTGGCTTATATTTGTGAGTTCTGAATAACAATAGCTCCTACAAACTAGTTTTAGGGTTTTTATTTAACTTAGTTTTTGCTATTCATCATTTTTTTTATTCATTTAAGTGTTTTGCTGCAGCCATAAACCATTTACTTTTCCTTGTTACTACATTTTTGTAGTGGCTCATTTTGTTATTCCAAAATAATTTTAGTTTTTATCTTTTTCTTCCTAAGCAACACGTTCCCAGTAAAAGAAGCAACTTACTTGGATAATACTCTTTGGAATTCACTACCCTGCTATTGATTCTATATATAATTATCATCAAAATTTACCATATTTGGATGGTGATTATTTGTTTTGTAAGTTTATTAAAGTGAAATGTTGTAAAAGAAAATCCCACATGCCCATATTGAGCTTGAGTAGTAACAAATTAGAGTATAACCAAAGGATGCGTCAAATATACTGGGGGCTATCATAAATTATGCTTAGTAGGTCCAACTTGGGGGCCTATTTAATGTTTGTGTCCAAGTCATTAGTTGAGTTCCTCTTCACCAAATCCGATTCAACATTTGCTTTGACATTTGTTTTGGACAGAAATCTCATTTCTGGTTTAAAAGTTTTCGATATTGTTACTAATTGCAACATCATGTACAAGTTACTAATTTGGAAAAAGTAATTTAGAGAGTATATTATAAGGGTGTAGAACTACATCTCCCGAACAAAATGTTGATTGGGAGCTGGGATGTACTGCTTTGATGTTTCGATACTCATGAACTGACTTTAGCTTATTGTTTTCATGAACAGTGCATGGTATGGAATATGGCTTTGGAGCACATGAGTACTCAACAAGTGGTATATTTGAGGTGGAACCCAGAAGCTGTCCTGGCTTCATCTTCAGATGTTCAGTATTGTTTGGCAGCACTGATATGTCTTATTCAGAATTTCGTTCTTTCATGGAGCGCCTTTCTGTAAAATATCAAGGAGACAGTTACCATCTGATTGCTAAGAATTGCAACCATTTTACTGATGAAGTTTGCCAACAGCTAACTGGAAAGCCTATTCCTGCATGGGTAAATCGGCTGGCTCGTGTTGGTGAGGATTCTCTTTGCGTGATTACTCTGATACCAGATAAGCTGTATTTTGCCTTTGTATATTTACTATGAATTCAACTTGCCCGTGTAATGTGCATAAGTATGTTCCGTTCCGTTGTGTCCCTACTCCCTTGTTCATGTTTTAAATGATATGCTGCCATGAATGTTGAAAAGTAAATTTTTTATATTACTGTGGAAATAAGTTTTCTCAAAGGCTGATGGGAAGTGAGAGCGAGTAATCACAGTTGCTTACAACTGGCCATTGATTTTCTGAATACATGCATCAACTAGTTTAGTTGTAATATGACCACATCCCATTTGGAATTTCAGGTTCTTTCTGCAATTGTCTTCTGCCAGAAAGCCTTCAGGTTGATGCTGTTAGACATCTCCCAGAACATCTTGCACTTTCTGGTGAGATATGAATACAACAGTATTAGCCATGTTTTACACTTTATGGCCTCTTTCAGATTACTTTTATTAGTGGTAAATATCTATTATGGCTGGCACATAGCATTTTACATATCTACTATCTTTTCTATATGTAAGTATACTTTATTACTTACTATCAGAAAATGAAACAAAAAGTGCACTCCTATGTGATTCATGAAAACCAGAAAGAGTTGGAGTGGCCTATTCTTTTGTCAATACAATATCGTATATAGACAAAACATTTGACATTATAAAGCAGTTTGGTTAATCAACCCACGAGGGTAAGGTTCTAAACATATGTCAATTGCAGACGATGAAGGACTGGAATCTGATGGCCTCTCGGATTCAGATGAGAGTGAAGACGAGGATTCCAATCACCATCTGCTAACTACACCAAATAGTGGTGAACTCACCATTATAAAGGAAAAACCAATGACTCTAGCACGAGACCTCCTATGATTTTCATTAATTACTTACCATTCTTATTCTTTCTTCCTTTTACTGTATGTGTGATATTAGCTTTCAAGGTGTAACAAGCTTGTTCTCAACAGCCATGTTATGTATTACAAAGACGATAGTCCGTTTATGTGGTCCTGTATGTTTCAAAATGGAGTGGCTGTCTTGTAGATGTAATATTAAGGTACAAACAAAAATGTCCAGGCATACCGCTAATCTCATTGTGTGGAGTGATATTATCCTTTCGCCAATATAACCACTTCTAATTGTCCCTTGATAATTGATGGATGATGGGTGTCATTAAGTACTGGACAAATACGCCCCAAAAATAACTGTTCCATGTAAAATATGCTATATTCTCGATTTTTAAGATTATGCTGTATCGGTTTCACTTGGTTGCTAATTGTATTGGTTAAAAAGGATTATTTTAAGGGAAAATTATTATTTTTTGACTTAAAATATGTTTTTAGTCCCTTAAATTTAAAATTTTATTTTTTTATTCTTTCGAATTTGTGAAAATATTTTTTTTAGTCTTCTGATTTTTGACAGGTTAAATGTATAATTTGTGACAGTTTTTAACTTGAGAGGATTAAAAAAAAATTAAAAAATTTAAAGGACTAAAAGAACAACTTTAATTGGAGACTAAAAAAAGCCAAACTCCTAAATTTGACGGACAAAACATATTTAAGTCTTATTTGTTCCTAGTTATGAACAAACCTACTGTTAATATTGTAACTCACGTGACAGTGGCAATTCACTTGTAAGAAACACCATTAGAGTTCACATATTACTTTTACTAAATAAACGATCTAGTGGGAAATATACCATAAGTAGCGCAAAACAATTCGTAGGTGGAGTATGGCGCATTATGGTAAATGAATCGGTATATTGATAAATGCATAACAAACAATGCTTGATATTTGCTAGCATGCATTGAAAGTCATACATGATACATTACATTGATGGTGTACAAAACAATAGCCACCATTTTTAATGAAAATAACACCTCAACAAACCGTAGAATGTCGACGAATCCAGTTCATTAGTGTTCCGGAAGGTCATCTGAAAGTATCCGAGAAAACTATGATACAGAAGATGTAACCAAACCAGTAAGGTCTGTTTAGATTGATGGTAAGAGAAAGAATGTAAGGTAAGTGACATTATGATGCTCATTAGAAAAAGATAGAATAAGAATCATTCCACTTTATCAATTCCATTTAAACATAACGTTAATCTTGATTCAAATACCGCAAAACAAGTTGTCTTCAACCAAGTAAGAATCATACAACTACTCAGTATAATGGTCATTGGTGGCCTCGATCATTATCATAAAGGGTTTAATAAATAGGCATGGATAAGAAAAACGAATCCCCAAAACTATATCAATGAAAAAACAAGATAAAATGGGGGCTAAAACGCAGGAATGGCCTGGGCGGAAGAATTTCCTTTTATTAACCTATACATTGATGGTTGCATGTCACCATGTGCAAAATTCGATGCTTAAACTGAGGAAAGTTATACAATGTAAATTTTTAATTAAAACGTACGGGGCTAGATTTCTTTTGGAGGGGGCTAATTATACATACTGCCTTAGGATTGGGAAATGGTAGTCATTAAACTAAGTTTGAGGTTCCCACATACGTAAAAATTCATTGGCTCAGCCATCGAACAGCAGTGTGTAGGACTGCATCCATCGCAAGATAAGTTTGCAACGACGAGACTTTCTCCACATTTGAAACTATTGCCCTGTCATAATCATTAGATCAATATTAACATAACTGAGGCACATTGATGGACAGACCCGCACAACACTCATCATTTGAACTCAAATGAGAAAACAGCGGAATATACAGAGGTAAACGAGTTATATCAGGCCCGCCAAATATGTACGATTATTGGGCAGAAAATGAAAAACACGAGTTGTAGGTAACTTAGGGTGCTTTTTCAGTACACGTGGATATCAACAGTAATTTCTCCCAAGTGATTAGCCCTGATTGAGCAACTGCTTTCCCTGCTGCTCAGTTTCTCCTTAGAAATCTTCTGGTCGGTAGAACCATAACGCAGCCAAAGGCATGATATTCTCGCCAGTGCTGCCTGTCCAGCAACTCGTACACGGTATACAACACTTAAATCTGCCCATATTTCACTTGCCATGGCTCCTGATTGATTACTTGGGTCGTAACCTTCTAGATCTGACTCTGTTACCATGACTACAGAATTGTCATCAAACATCACAAGATCTCGTGAACCTGCTGCCACCTGAGAAGCGTTTACAAATAGATTGGCTGTAGGAGCACATCCAACGGTCCTCCTCACCATAAGATGGTGGTAGTACTCTTGGACAGCCTGAAATTGCAACAATTAAATTATGAGGATCAACAATTACTATTAATCATTTTCTTAACACAATCAGAGAAATTTTTGTTCCAAAAATTGGATTAAAATTGAACGAGATTCAACTTTTAAAGTTAAGGCAATGCTATTCAAAAGCATACACACTTTCACAGAAAGCTCAAAATCATAGAAAATATAAATTCTATTTCACATTTCAAAGACAAACTTACCCCAAAACATGTTATGTAAATTGAAGATACAAGTGAAGTCTGTAAAACTTCAAAATTAACAATGATAATAACCGAAAGATAAAATGCACACTTACTTGCCACTGAGAGGAAGCTAGAAGCACCCTTGGTCGAATTGATTTCACATAATCATATGCAGCATCAGGTGTCATCATTTTGTGGTGCACCTACACAAAAGCACAAAACATAAGAAAAATTTACCCAATCACATTACCAACCTCTTTTCTCTTTCTGTTTTGATCTTTTCTACCCTTGTTTTTAAGTTGAGGCACCAACCAGATAACAAATAACAATAGTTGTGCTACGACCACGTCCAGCTTTGCAATGGACATATGTAGTTCGTCCAGACAATGCATTTTCTTCATTAAAAAACATAAATGGAAAAAGTCAAAATAATTTCAAATAAGTGTAATAACTAAATTATATAAGAAACAATGTTACAAGCCAACTTGCTGACATTAATTCATGATGCTCCCATTCTGTTGGCCACTCTATGCAAAATATTACAATTAATTTAAAAAGAACAATCAATTTTGTACCACAAAGAAACTTGTATATGCCACTAACCAGTTGGATACCATTATAGTTAACCAATTTTCGTAATACTCACCATGTATGAAGTGCACAGCACGGAAAATGTCATTCAATGAAGGAGCAAAACAGTAATCTCTAGTAGGAATCACCAGATGATCAATTCCATGAGCCTGCCAAATTTAACAAATTAAGAGGAAATTGAGCATATTTTGAAGTCATGAAAACAGTCAGGATGCTAAAATAATCCAATGTAATTAAGATATTCCACAATGCCTATGGAACACAAATATTCACGAAGAACTAGAGAAACCCAGTGTTACTATTATGCTGTACAGATAGTGTTGTTCACCCCAGTTTTCCTGAAAAACAAGTGCATACCAGAACATGCACACACGCATAGCACAATTCACAGTACTAATCTTTTCGAAAAAAATATTAATCCCACTCATAAAAATGTTAATTCTTGTCATTATAAAAACCAAGATGTTACACTTACATCAGATATACATGCAAGCAGTAAACAACAAAATGCATGGGTAAAGTTAACAGTAACAATGTTCCCTTGATCTTATGATTCATAAGAAGCCTTGCTGTTTATTAGCCTAAACTATTTCACAGTCAAAGTTTAAATACTTCCTGGAAGTTGCACAGCCACCAAAGCAAATTAATCATCATCAAAATTTTATGACAAGAAAACATGACTAACAGAAACTAGCCAGTCACTGCAACAAAGCAACTCTCTTCATACACACAAGGCCAGAAGGGGCATAAAACCCTTTCAAGTTAACTTCCAAATTTCACAAGTTATATTCAACATCATTCTTATATTCTTATATAAAAGTCTAGTAGTCAAAAATCAAAAGGATTCATCTAGAAAAGCAGGTGCTAAACAATAATAAAAGCCAACCCACTGATCACACGTTAACAGAAATTAAGAAAATACTCACATAATATAATGTCGTTGGAACCAAAGTCTCATATGACTCATTCAATGTGATGACCCCACGGACACCAAGCTCCTTTAAGCGGGGAACATCAATAGGAAATGGAACAGCACCTAACAATATGAACTGAAAATTAAGAGCATCAGATTTAGGAGCAACCTTGAGTCCACAAACAACATAACACAATTTTCTTATGCAGCCAAGTTATAAATGTCATCTCAGATTACATATACAGTGAATTAAGAAGAGTTTCTATATCAATCAAAGTAATCCTGTAAACCACAACAGCCCAACCCCACAAATGGAGATGTTATCAGAAGCAGAAAACACACCATGCGAGGACACATGGGTGAGAAACAAATGATAGCAACAAATTGTACCAAAAGTATGGTATGTGTCCCTTCTTGATTTTAATAAATAAAAATAAATTATTAGAAGATCACACAGAGCAATGTTAATAATAACAACAAGCAACGACAACCAAAGTCTTATCATACTAGGTCAGGTTGGCTACATGAACCTTATGTCACCATTGGGCTATTATTAAAGGTCAAATTCTCAGAGATAATAACAACCAGCCGAAAGGTAAAAAAAATAACCAGCCAGCTTTTGAATCAGAAAACAGAAATCAAATATATACTGATTTAGCAGACAAATTTCCTAGGTGTAAATTACAATTGCCTTTTCCATTTGAAACCCGAGTAAGAAAGTTAAGAATTTTAATAAAAAAATTCCATTTCATTTACAAATGAATTTGTTCGGGAAACTTATTTGGAAATTATAGTATTAACATAAGAAGCCAATTCATTTAAAGGTAGTAGTTCAATTACCTACAGTGCAAATTAGAATTGATTTTTCCATTTGAAACCCAAATAAATCCCATTTTACTTACTGTATGTTAGAAAATTCCAAAACTAAAAGAATTCATTTCATTTACAACTGTATTAAGTAAAGAATTAAATTCATTTAACACCTTTTGATATATTTAAGATTGGTAATGGGGGATTTTCAAATCCTCTCATCTTGAGAAATTCCCTTCAATTCTATAAACCAGTAACTACTGTTCCAAACTGGAACAGGTCGGGTCTGGCAGTTAAAGCCTTTAGTCAACAGTGAACAAAATATTTAAAAAAAAAAAAAAAGAAGAAGAAGAAGCTATTTGGTTAGGAAAAAATTAAATACAATATATAAATTCGTAATCGGAGCATACCACAAATGTTGAGATCAATACACTCATCAAACATAAAAAAATTAACAGTATGAAAGATTTTATCCTTCATAATCTTCCTTCTTAAATTCTCCAGTCCATATGAGTTGTAACATCATCTCAATACAGTCATACCATGGAAGAGGGATAAACCACAGCAGGCAAATTCAATAAATACTATAAAAAGGAACAACATTTTTAACTCACAAGCAATCTTCCCTCTGTATGTTGATAATCACACCCACCTACCCACACCCCCCTCCCCACACACACACACTGAATTTGTTGCATTGCATGTAAACTGTAAATCCAATGTACCATAACACACAGAAAACAACTTAACATCATTCAATACATAGTCAAGCTGAAGCACAAGAAATCATACCTCATCAACCTTATCCCACCATCGAAACTCAGCCTGAATCTTATTCCTAACGACATTGTAAAACAGGGTTGGATAGAAAAGCGCACGAGCGCCAGCTCCAACCAGCACCCTTTTCGCATCATAACCCACAAACCTCGATCCTCCTTCCTCCCCACCTTCTACCACCTCACCTCCCTCCAATTCCTCTATATGCATAACTCACTTTCAAATCGCAAAACAATTACAGTAATAATATCTAGATATTTACAAAAACCCTAATCAACAAATTACCTATCGTAGGAACCACACTTTTTTTTTTACAAACTACAACCCTCGCGTATACTATCCACAAATCTATCACAATTTACAAAACAATCACAAGAGAAAATTTACAGAACAAACGGGAAAACAAAATTAAAATCTAATTGCCCCAAATTGAAATTGGCGGATCAATAGGTCGATCGAGAAAACCTAGGAAATTGGAATTCTACAACAAATCGAAGAAGGAATGATATATAGGACAGAAGGTTGGCCGAGAAAACTGGGAGGAGAATTTTCCCGGGAAAATAAAACCATGTTTCTTTCGGAAAAGGGTAGATCGAGGAAGAGTGATTAGCGTAATCTGCAAGAGAGAGAAAGAGAGAGAGGGAAAATTTGTCGGAGGAAGGAAAAGAATCGGAAGAGAGAGAGAGAGAGAGGAAGTTGGTAAATTGAATCCTTAACCCTAGATTTGGTAGAATCAGAAAATGGCTCTTTCGCTCAACAAACTCTGCACCCGAAAGTAAAGGATACGAGTACGAGAAAATGGATGAAGAGGAAAAAAAAGAGAATGGGGAGCGGCAAAGTTGGGTTACGCGATTGTGACGCACGTAAGGTGAAAGTCTCGGAGAGATTGACACGTAAGTCACCGCTTGTGGGCTTCGCCTTTTGGGTGACGTTTGCTTTTCTTAGTGATTGCCTTATTGCACAACTGTTACACTTCTACTCTCAACGTTTTCAATTTTGAATGAGAAAAAAATTGGGTAAATTCTTTTTACAGTTATTTAATTACAATTTATTATATGTGATAAATTTATTAATTTTTAAAATAATAAAATAATTTAAAAATAATTTTTAATTAAATAATAATATAAAATTACTTTATAATATCAGTATTTACTACTTAGGCGTTAAACTCATTTTTAATAGTTTTTTCATTAGTTTAATTTTTACTTTCCACTGTATTTTTTTTTTAGCTTTATTGTTATTATATTATTCAAATAAGGTGTCATATGCGGAATAAAATTTTTCCTATCCGAAACTAACATATTTATATATATTCAGAATTCGAATTTAGAAATACTTGTTAAGCTAAGAACAACTTCACGTTGCTACTGGTTAAATTAATTTTTAGAGTTATTTCAATATTCCTTACATATTAACACGAATTTTTTTGAAATTATTTTTATAACATATTTATTTATTTATTAAAATAAAAAATTAAGTAATTGCTTTTATAAAATAAAATAAACCAAACATATATTTATGTTATTTATTTTTCCCATTGAGATAATGTGTTTAGTTAAAATAGTGTTTGTTGGCATAGTATTTTTTATTTGCAATATGTTAAACCTCACGTTTGCTACGATAAGTGAGTTTAGTTATTTTCAACGTGTTTGGTTTTGTGTTAGGTATATATATTTTGTGGGTTGATATTGTGTTAGGTATATATTTCAAAGAGGGTCGTAATCCTTAAATGAATTCTAAAACGATGTAAGTATTAAGTAGCTTTTATGTTAGTTGAAAAATTTATATTAATTTTTTCAACAAACTTATTTCCAATTACAAAAAAAAAATCGAATATAAAATCACTTAATTTTAAACTCACTTTTAATTAAAATTAATGATCTAAATTTAAATTTACAATCAAATAATGTGGTTCTATTCATTTTATATAATTAATTGTTTTTAACTTTATATTTTATTTCATTTGATTTATATAACGGTAATGAGATTTTCACTTTTTATATGACTCTTCTTTCAATTTTTTTAAATCCTTAGATCTGTTTCCTAATTCAATATATTAAATATAAAATAAAGTTTATATATTATATCTCATTTATTATATTACTTCTGCTAAATATTTTAAAAAAATACAATAGCATGAGCAAACTAATCTCAAATGTAATGATCTTAATGCAGAGGTCCAAAGAAGTTATAGTTAAGAATTAATACTTTAATTTCTCAACAAAGAAAAGGTAATACTTTAATTTAAAAATGTTATGGGAACGCAACATCGAATCCTGCAATTATTAATTTTAAACGAATGTTCCCTCAAAAGATAAATTTAAACGAATTTTTTTAGTTGTATTTTAAGAGATTATAAGTATATATATGTCTAATATTTTTAATCAAAGATTTTAAAATAAATTAATCCAAATATATATATATATAACTCAAGGTTATAAATGTTTAGTTACATAATTTGTGCATTATACAACTAGAATAAGTTGAGGTACATTGTCCTAAATGATTTATTTAGGACATGTAACATTTGTAATTAAAGTTCTTAGACACAGTTTATTATAGCATCTAAGGAACTTACTCATTTATAACTAAAGTTTTTAGGAAACAGTTATTAAATATTTGTGGTTCTCATAATATTTTTTATTGTTCGTAAAGTGTCACGTCACCCGTAAGAAATTTATCTAATATTTTGCTCCAATGCAAAAAACTATAAGAAACTAAAAAAAATCACATATTTATATTTTTTAATAAAACTTAACATTTTTTTAGATTTTATAAATAAAAATAAAAAATATGAATAAATAAAGAAACAACTATTTTATTTATCTCTTGCAATTTAATTTTTCAGCCTTTATTTATTTTTCACTATAATCTAATTGTTGAGCTCATTCCTTCGATCTACACGGGTGTCTTCTGACTTCTTCAGTCTTCACTCCATAAGCGTAGTTCCATGTGCCTTCTGGCTTCTTCACTTCACATTTCTTTCTTTCTCCTTCTCTGCATGCCCCTTCTTCACTTCTTCTCTGCATGCGCCTTCTCACTTCTCCACTCAAGCAAGCTTCCCAGCGCCACTGCATCCACCATCGTGGTCCCTTCACCGTCGTGGTCCCTTCGTCATTGTGCCATCAGGTTAGTTATTTTTTCTCTTCCTCGCGGTGGTAGTTGATCTGAAACATATATCTCTCTCCTCAAGTTTGCATTCCTTATATAAGAAACACATCTCTTTCCTCAAGAACTGGTTCCACCACGCAAGCACCCTCGAGTGCAAGATTTCTTCACGAAACCAGTTCTTCATTTAGAAGGAATGCTTAAGCTTTTGAGTTGGAGATGCTCTTAATCTTATGGGTCATGTGAAAGTTAAGCGGCGTGTTTTAATGATAATAGTTAACGATAATGTTAATCGAGATCATCCAATATTTAAAGAGAGTAGATTGGAGAATATATTAAATTTTGTGTGGTACTAAAGCATGACAAAACATTCATGATGATTGAAGATAAAATTAAAAAAAAAAATAATTGAGGAAGGGATTGCCGATAAATAATTCAAATTTATAATTTTAAATATTTGTGATATTATTTAGATTTTAAAAGATATTATCTTATTTTTAAGATATTTGTAAATTAGGGATTTATTCTCTTATATTAGAATTTTAGGTCTATATGAATAGATGTCTGTAGGATGGGAAAAATTATCTTAAGGATATTTCAAAAGGTAAAGTGTGATATTACTTAAAATAACTTTTCTCGAATTCTGTACATATAATTTCGTGTTCAAGACTTTCAAAATGACTAATAAGACATGGAAAGTTCACCGCTTCATGACCATTACTTCAACTAGTCCCAAATAAAAAATGTCTCAAGCAGCCACATGAATTGTGTTCATTTTCTCTTCTTCTCTCAAAATTGTTTTGGTATCTAGCTATATGTTTCAATCAATATTCCTTATTGAGTTTTCTTGGTTTCGCGGTAAAGAGCATCATCTAACTCAAGCCCATGTCAGAATTAGAAATATTCAAAACGCAGATGGGTAATCAGATTCTTTGCCAACAAGTGATCCAAATGTACTCCTCTTCCCACCACCTCACCTTCACCCTCCCATAGAATTAACGATGCTTCATTCATCCTTTATAACTAAGCAACATCGCCCTTTTGCTACTACTCACTTTCTCCCCAACTACGCCTCTTATAGAAATAAATAAGTCAGAACTTGAAGTATACTACAAATAGAGATTCCTGGTCATGTTGTCTTAACATAGGTACTTAAACCTAGTTTATTATTTAGTAGTATTTAGATTAAAAAAATTGATAATTAAATAATATGATCAACAACATTTTATCGTCATTCCCAACTTTCTTTGTTCTCTCTCACTCAAAAAAGAAAGATTAACCAAAATATTTAAAAGGCAAAGGCACATGGCAGCTTTGATAGATTATAGATAAAGTGGACAGTTGCACTAATGGGATAAGTCATCATTGTTGAATCATCTAAGGTTGACAAGTAAAATTGGACCTAGAACTAGAAGGCCTAGAATTTTCTCACTCATCACATTCCTGCGTCAAGAGATTTCTCTCTTTAAACAAATCACTAACCGAGATCAGCTTATTATTCCATCTACTTTTGCATCCATATTGAGTCACTGCGTAACCTTTAAGAGAACATTTTGAGTCACTGCGTAACCTTCAAGAGAATCCAACAGCAGCCAAAAAAGGAGGATTTGAATTATTAGTAAACAAAAGTAATAGATAATTAGAACACAAAACTTAGATAGTGTAATAAAAATATATACTGTATATTACTCATTCTTTCAGAACTCTTTTTATAAATTTATTTGTCCCCTTTTAACGAGATATTTTTTAATTTCCAAATACATTAATTATTTTTTTCTATATATTCTTAATTAATTATTCTCCCTCCAAACAATAATAAAAAACAATTAAGTGAATAGACAGATAAAAGAATAATTTTAAAATAATAATATAAATAATTAATATATTTAATGTGATTAACAACTTTTCTTAAGAAACAAAAATTAATTAAAATAATCTTATAATTAAGAATAAAAGAAAAGAAGGTTTTGTTTTATCAGATATCACTCTCTCATAAAAAAAGTCCTCCAAAATTTCTCTTTCCTTTTAACTTGTTTCTCTCTTCTTTTTCATTTTTCTCTTTTTCTCTTACTTAAGACAAAAAATATTTATAATTCTATTAAAAAAATATCTATTATTATTATTATTATTTCTGCATATGTAATAATATTATATATTATATATTATTTGTGTACTATATTAAATTAATGTTTCTTTTTCTGTAATATTATATTATGATTTTTTTATTTTTAAAATGAATTAGTGATTTATTAATCTATTATTATTATTGTATATAAATAAAGAAAATTTAGTCCTTCCTGGGACGCATGTCCCCTCTCTGTCAATTTCTTTTCCTCCAATGTTTTTCCTATCTTTTCATTGTCTTCTTTTTTAATTTTATTATTATTATTATTATCATATTTTATAATATTATATATTATTTATGTATTATATTAATTTTTTTGTTTTTTTAAATAATATGAATCAATGATTTATTAATATATATTTTTATTGATCAAACAACATCTTTCATGATTTTACTCTTTAAAATGTCATGTTTTATATAAATTTGAATCTCTGTTTAGAATTAATTTATTAAATATATTTTCATTACAAAAAAATTTTAAATCAGTTTATCAATAATATCAAAATTTAAATTAGTTTTAATTTTATGGTAGAAATTACAAATATCATTTATGGAAGACAATTTTGCTTGAGATCATTAAGAACTACTCTTTTTGAATATTTCTCACAAATACATGTAAAAAACTCAATAGTATAATAAATTAAAATAATTTTATTTTTTATGGTACAGACCACAAATACTATTTACAAGAGGTACTTTTACTTAAGAACATTGTGAATTACAAATTTTTCTTCTATGAGCATTTAACACGATAGCATACCAAAAACTCAACAATATTTTTATATACTTTGAAATTCTATATATAAAATTGTTTTTAATTATAAATTGTATAAAATAATTTAAATATTTTTATAAATAATTTTTTTCTTCAATAATATTCATACTATGAGGTTCAAATTTTTGTACTAAAAAGCAATTTAAATATAATGAGTTAATATAATTATTACAAAATAATATTTATACTCTATGTTTATATAATAATGTTAAATTGTTCATATATATAAAAAAATGTATTAGAACTAATTTACTAAATATACTTTTGATGATAAATAGTTTTAAATTACTTAGTAAATAATATTTTTAATTTAATTAAATTAATTTTAATTTTAATTATAGTTTATAAACTATAAATATTACAAAACTAATATCTTTTTTAGAGTATATATGATTATAAAATAGTTGAATGTTATTTTTAGTGGACAATGATGGGGACACAATGGATATATCCGACCTCGAATGGGGACCAAGGTAGGTACAAAAATTTATTCCGATAGAGATTAGGGTTAGGGGTTGGGATTGGGAGTAGGGATATGGACAAGGATGTACGACATATTCATCCTCACTATGTGTCGTTATGCCTATTTATGATCATCACTTATACATTTTTTTAGTTTTAAATAATTACAAATTTGGATAAGATTAAAATATCTTTTAATCGTTTAATTATTTTAAATAAAAAATACTTTGATTCATTCATATGTCTTTATTAGATCAATTTATCATATAACATTATATTATAATATACAAAGTAATTTATCATGTCTCTCTTTTTCTTATATATTTAATAACTTGTTTTAATCGATAACATTATATTATTATATACCAAACAATTTGAACTCCATATACGGTTACTCCTATTTTGCATGGTATCATGTATCTTAATAATTAAATGTTCATTGTATTTGCTTCTAAACAAACATTTTCATTTTAATGTTATATTCTTACTAACCACAAAAAATATATATAGTTTAGACTTTTGTAAGTAATATATTCACCACATAAATATTAATTTCTTAAACATTAATTCCTTTAACAATAATGAACTTAATTAATTGAATATGTATTACATTATTTACTTGCCTAAAAAAATGTGCAAAAACAAGTGAATTACCCATGTCTAGGCACCGTATTGTGCTAGTTTATAAAAACTAGCATATCAAGATAAAAATTCTTACCACTAAGCACAGGGGTTCATTGGTATGGAATTGTCTTAATTTAATCAAATTCTAAGTCTTAAATTTGTAGTTACATTAAACTATTTAAAAAAAGTTTTACTATATATCCATAATAATCCTATACAATTCAAAGTAGATTGTTTCCAATATAAAAAAATGTGTTACCTACTTTCTTGTAAAATTTCAATTATAATGATCAGAGGACAACACAAAGAAAAACTTAAGGATTGACATCTTAGTTTTGTCGTACGCGTTAACAAATACTCGAATTTGTCTTTTCTTGTCACATAAATCCAACAGCCTCCATCCAAAAGAACTCCATGGCAGGAGTGCAAAAGGGGAATCATGACTGATTCCAACGCTAACCATTTGCACCTTGCATTTTTTTTTTCTGTTCCAAAGTTGTCCCTTTTCTCTATCTGAAATTTCCAAGCTCAATATATAGCTGGTCATCAATATGAGCTTTGCAACTGTTAATTACTATAGATGTAGGCAAATCGATTCGATGCATATGGACCGTCTGCATATGTTCCTCCAACTATGCTTTAGAGTCATGAACCAATGGACCATCAACTGAACAGTGTACACTTAGGCATTGATCACAAGCTGTTGTTGTCATTTCAATCTCTTTACGTGTAGTTTTATTCAATCAATCTGTAGCACCACTGGGGGGGAAATAATGGTGATCGATAATTAACCAATTAAACGTCACTTGAGTTGAGCATATAGGTCCATGTGCCAATTTTTCACTTTTTCTTTGTGTTGATGTAAAATTGATACGATGCATGCATGTCCAAGAAAATAAAAGTTTCTAGAACCAAAGGGAAGTTAAGAAAGGTATCGAGTGATATATTTTTTTTTGTTGGTAATTAACAGCTAGCACCAAGAGAAAAAAGTATCAACAAAATCAAGTTGGAGCATAGAGACACACACCCTCTAGGAGGTGACTCAATATAAGGAAATTGAAGACTGAAAACATGAATGTAAACAAAAAGATTGGAATCAATCCAAAAATTGAAGACATAGCAAAATTTTGAAGATAAGGAAATTTTCAAGAAATTTTTTTTCAACTAAGTGTAGATTTTTTTTAATTTAAATGTACAAGTTGTGAAATATTAAAAAGTTTTCAAACTCTGTTCTTAAAACTTACGGTTCTATACTATTGGAGAAAAAAGATGTTGCCAACGTTTGTCACAAGATAGCATATGTTTGTTTTGACTTCACGGATTCACCTTAATACTCAAATCCGCGTCAAAATGTAAAAAAATGACTCAAAAGCGACATCTTATAGTTAATCCTACACTAAGTGATAATTTCATTTATCACTTAGATGCTTAATGTGATACATATATTATTATTATCTTTATTTTAATCGAGTGAAAGGAGACCGAGAGAAATACTAATTTAATTGTTTTATATTTTGGATATAAATTTAGAATTTTATTAATGTCACTGTGGTACAACCTTTTTCTTTCATCTAAGACATTTTCCACCAATAATAGAAGGCGAGAGAAGTAAAAATTATAAAACAAAAAAAAAATATTCATAAAAAACAAAGATTAATATCAGAAATTTATAATAACTCATATTTCTATTTTTCAACCAACCGAGTGAGATGTAATAAAGCAGGTTTTAAATCTCTCAACAAATATTCATCTCATATAATAATAATAATAATAATAATAATAATAATAATAATAATAATAATAATAATTCCATACATAGAGCAACTTGGGTATTTGCTTAAAGAAACTATAATTGTCAACGTTGGAACATGTACAAATTTGATACTACTGAGTGAGATTATTTTGTCAAAGCATCTTGGTGTTGGAACCGAAAGGACGAAAAAGGTAACATGGCAATTGGCAAATGGAATAAAGGCAAGGCTAGGATTGACATTTTGTCTTTGACGGTGCTTAGAGAACAGAACAAAGGCAAAACCTTCACTTGAGATTATTTTCCACACCACTTTTCTTCTTCCCCCCACCCCTCATCATCACCTTTCCCTAACCTCTTCTTCCACCACTTTCATCATCAAAACATTCTCCTTTTGCAACAATGGCAGGTGCAATCCACGCCACCAAGCACCAAAAACTACCCCTTGAACAAAATCAACAGGACCCAAATAAGTTCTATTACCATTTCCTCTACAAAGCCACACTAGTCCTCATCTTCTTCGTTATCATCCCATTCTTTCCCTCACAGGCTCCTGAATTCATCAACCAATCACTCCTCACCAGAAACTGGGAGCTCCTCCACCTTCTCTTCGTCGGTGTCGCCATCTCCTACGGCCTCTTCAGTCGCCGAAACGACGAAACATATAAAGAGCATAACAACTCAAAGTTTGACACCGCACAAACTCTAGTGTCAAGGTTCCTTCAGGTTTCTTCTTTTTTCGAGGACGAGGGTGAGAGCCCAGTCGAGTCCGATGACACAAAAGTCCAAACGTGGAGCAGCCAACACTACAGGAACGAACCCGTGGTTGTTGTTGCTGCTCCACGGCTGCAAAAGTATTCTAGTTTTGATGACCAGAGTGGGGAGAAGCCTTTGCTTTTGCCCATTCGAAGCTTGAAATCTCGCTTACCTGAAGAAGATATTGATGTTCAATCTCTGAACATGTCAATGAGTTCTAAAAGATTTTCAAGCAATTCGAATAGAAAAGCAGAAGTTGAAGCTGTTGATGTTGATGCTGATGTTCAATATCTAAATAGATCAATAAGCTTCAAAAGGTTTTCAAGCAATTCAAATAGAAATGCAGAGGTTGAAGCTGATGGTGTTGATACTGATGTTCAATTTCTAAATAGGTCAACAATTTCTCAAAGATTTTCAAGCAATTCCAATAGAAAAGCTGAAGTTGAAGCTGATGATGTGGATGTTGATGTTCAGTCTCAAAAGAGGTCAACATATTCCAAAAGATTTTCAAGTAATTCAAACAGAAACACAGAAGTTGAAGGTTCTAGAGTTGAGAACAAGAAGAAAGAGAGCGTGGTGCTTCCTTCTCCCATTCCATGGCGTTCAAGATCAGGAAGATTGGAACCTAAGCAAGAAGAATTTGATGAAGCCTTGATGCTTCCTTCTTCAAAGGAGGAATCTCGCCCTGTGAAGTCTCAACCTACTCGCGCTTCTTCGCGAGCAAGTTCGGTGTCTATTTCGCCTTCTTTCTCATCAGAATCGCCTGCGAAGAACGCAGAGGATTCGGTGAGGAAGAAGGGGTTCTACAAGTCTTGTCCTCCACCACCTCCGCCACCGCCACCAACGATGTTTCAGAAATCAGTGTCCATGAAGCCAAGGTTCGGTGGTTCATCCAATGAAGCACCTTCCTTCAATAAGGAGTTGAAGAGAAGCTTCACAAGTGAGAGAACCACGCCAGTGGGAAAGAAAATTGATGAAGAAAATAAATCCATGCAACATACGTCATTTAGAAGTAACAAGTTCGTGGAGCATGCAAGCGTGCCTCTTGTGTCACAGCCAACTGAGAAAGAAAGCTTTCTGGTGGAATCTGACGATGATGATGACGACGAAGACGATGACACAGAAACTGAGGACCAAGACGTTGAAGGAGGAAGAATTGTTGTTCAGAACAATGACAGTGGAAAGGGTCCACCTGTTATTGGTGGAGAAAGTTCAAAAACAGATGGTGATGAAGGACCAGATGTGGATAAGAAGGCTGATGAGTTCATTGCTAAGTTTAGAGAGCAAATAAGGCTTCAGAGAATAGAGTCAATCAAGAGGAGTACACGGAGTGCAAGAAACTCTTCAAGGTAATAATATTGAAGATGGATATCATATCATATCCTTCTATTTACTACATTAGTTAAATGGAATGTAATTAAATTGAAGTGGATGTTTCTTTCCATCGCTTAAGGTTGTAACTGGATTGCTGTCCTCTTCCCCTCCCCATAAATATCTATGGTATAGACAGATTTACTGATTTTACCTGCGCTTTGCTATAACTTCAATTTTTTGTGTGTGTATTTTCAACTTTCTGCAGTTGTTTTGAATGGGAAATTGTGATTAGATCACGGTTTTGGCCATTTGTTGTTGGAAAATGTCAAACGGAAATCCCATATACTAATATACACCTAGAAAGAGAAAGAAAGAACAAAGAAAAATAATAGATGTAATAGGAATTTAATGTAACAAAGAGAGAGAAATAGATACATATAAAGAGTGTCGATAGGTGTCCAAGTATCGCTGCTATTTGTTGTTTGTTTGAATCTAATCGTAGTAATCACCAATTACAACTCACAGAGTCGGGAGAAAGCCTATGAGTATATTTTCTAATGCATATTTTAAACTTGTTCTATTATTTATTAAATTTATTAAAAATCATAATGTTTTATGGGTTCATTTTTCATTTAAAACGTAAAAGCTTTACTCATGATCGTATAGTTTTCAATAAATGTTAATTAATAATTGAAAGTAGTATCAAATTATTAAAAGAAGTGTATTAGATAAGTGTATGGGTAGGACTCCGCATCTAGCTAGTGAATCCTGATTTTCAAAAATTAAAATGTGTCCGCAGGATGAACATTGAAGTACTTGATAGTGTCGGGAGCTGAACATATTTTCTTGTGAATGTCTTCACTTGGTGTTCTATGAGATGTTAATCCACTAATGTGTGAAAAACATAGAAACTCTGTGTATTGATTTGTAGTTCAACTGACATCAATATGGATTACTGAGATTGGAGAAATGTGATGCACTTAGGGGACTGATTATCTACTTAATGATCTATAAATGTCGCACAAATATGAAATGAGTGGCGAAAATTTATTGGACTGTGTAACATCGTGGAGTTGCCTCTCATACTAAATGAAGCTGTGTTTAGTTAAATACACACTGAAATTTTAGTTCACTATGCAAAAAATGACAGCATTCTTCCTTCCTGCTTTCTAAATATTTCCCGAATTTCTTAGTTAACTGGGATCTAGGATAAATAATTCTAATAATTTGCCCTTCTCTTACGACGCACGAAAAATTGCTTAACAAAACAAACAAAACAGCGTACTATTCTCCCTTTTTTTTTCCTGCTAACACTAGTGGTTATGGTGTAGTGTAGCATGAGCATGAGGTTTCAACTCACGCGTGTACAATAGTGATATCTGAGTGTATATGAGGCCCTCCAAGAAATGAACAAGGTTTCGGCCTTGATTGTTCTAATGGAATATCCTTCACAAGTAATGAGTGGGTGACATGCAAAAATTGACTACTTGCTCAATTGCAAATTCCTAGAGACGAGGCATATAAGAAGATTATTGTATTTTTCAGCTTTCCGTGGCACTAATTTTCTTTCACTGTTTTTGTCAATAAATCTCCTTTAGTCTTTTATTAGTAAGTATATTTATATAAGTCTAAAGTACCCACTTTATTATTGGATTCTCCATCTCTTACAACTGGGCTTAATTAACGTAACTACAATTACTTAATGCCCTCTATTTTTGTTTGGTGCACCTCAAAATTTTCAAATATCCCATTTTTATCCTTTTTCTCCCAAGCAAAACCCTAGTCACCTCTTTCCCAAACCTCCATTTAGTCCATTACAATCACACTTCCCCTCCACCCAAAAGCCACCATCATCACACCTAATGCCTCCAAACCGCACCCCCACCTAACCACCTATCACAGCCACACACATTGTTGTGAGTCACAAACCTTCACGCCACTCTAAAAACATCATCGTGCACCACAACCATAGTATAGTTACAAATTGAGCAATTTGTAATACAAATTACTAAAATCCATAATGCATTTGTATGTATTATGAATTGCTCAATTTGTAATACATTTGTATTATGAATTACTCAATCTGTATGTATTACAAATTACTTAATCCATAATACACACCACTTCTTGCTTCGACATTGTTCTCGACCCCAACCACTACCTCTCCAAGCTCCTCGGACTCAAGTCGATGGTCAACTGCTTCATGCCCTTCATCCATGACTGCCACACTAGTGACACCATTCTCCACGAAGTCAAGGACATTACCAAGAACAACCTTGAGGCACATGTTTTTGTGTGCTCAGACCATGTTCTCTTCCTCTTGTGCTCCTACTATTCGATGATGGTGCTGCCCACGATGAAGAGGAAGATGGAGAGAAGAAGAGTGTGGGTGAGGTGAGAAGGATAAGATGGAGACTTTACAAATTTAGGAGTTATACCAAGAAAAACATGGACTACATTAAGTAATTGTCCAAAATCAAACTAGTTACAACTTACAACAACAAACAAATGTACATTTGAGCCCAGATTGTTTGTTATCCTACTTTTCAAATCGAAAAATGGAAGTAAGGAGATATGATGACGACTATGCAAATAATTTACATGCAGCACAACCTTATTAAAAATTCAAAAGTACATTCAGGCACTTTAAGTTGTTAAGTTTAGAGACCAAATTAAAAAAAAAAATAACAATTTTCAAAACTAGGAGATTAGTCCATCGACAATATGTTGACAAATTAGCCTTATTAAGTAAGCAACACACATGACATTTTTTTCAATGACAATTAGGTCCAGAGATTCTACATAAGAACGAATGTTTGAATTAACAAAAGAGACTTAACGCTAGGATGAATTTGCTGCATGCTTTGCACATTCATTGACTAAATTTCAATTTTTTATTTGTTAAGTATCAAACTATTACCGCCTTGCACTTTCACGGACTATGGGTATTTTACCCTTTATACTTTTAAAAACCAAGTTTTACAAAATAGTTTAATAAAATTTACCCCAAAAACAAGTTTTTTTTATTTTAAAATTTTCAAAAACTAAAAATCTGTTTTTGAAAAGTGTAATAAAAAAAGCCCTTAGTTTTTTTTTTTTTTTTGGTTTTCATATAAATAAGGAAGTAAAGAAAAATTTAGTGGTGTAAAATTTAGTTTATTACTAATTTGAAAATAAAAGAGAAGAAAAGCATAAATTTAAATGAGAAAGACATAATTGTCCTTCAACAACAAAATATTTTTTATTTTTGTTATTTTTATTTTATTTTAAGTGGTAAAAATATTATTTGGTTTTTTTTTCCTTGTATCTTGACTAGGTATTTCATTTGAATTATTGAGAATATATTTTATATTTTTTTGTTAAGGATATTTATGTCATTTTACAAATATATTTTTCTTGTATTTTTTCCTCTCATTTTTCATTATCAACCAAGCATAGTGTAAGTGTATACTAGCATGTGAGGTTTCATGAATATTATTCCATTGGATTTCTCAAACGCAAAAATAGAAGTGATTGTTATTATCTCATGTGATTGCATACACTACAAGAAAAAGCGGAAATTCCGATGGAATATTACCCACGAAATATATTCCGTCTGAAATATTTGTATTTTTCACCAAAATTTTGAAATAAAAATTTGAGAACCCTTCATCTTCTCAGCCCACGACCCAACCTTTAATGTGGCACCGCATTTTCTCTATATGTGTGCAGTCTTTCTTTACTTTCTCTTCTTCAAAATCATTCCTTTGTTTCTACTCATTCTCGTCCCCGTCGGAGATCCACCATGGCTGTCAACTCCGCCACCACTTCCTCACTTCGGATCAGGTCAACCACTGCACCGAAGCCCTCAACCTTCTGAAGGAGAAGCTCCACGCTCCTAACGTAATCACTCAGGAGTTCACACGCTTGCAGGTTCGCACCCTAATTCATTATTCTAACATTAAAACCCTAACATTGAGCTCATCGACGCTAAGCGCGAGAAGCTTCTCCGCAAGCTCCGCGCCAAGCAGTCCGCACCACCTCTGGAATTGTCGTCGTCGCGTTTAGGATTTTCCTCTGCCACCATTCATGACTACATCGCTCATCAAATACCCACCACTTACATTCCCTTCGAAAACTGCCACCTCTGACGGCGCCGATGGCTTCACAGGTGTGGTTACAGGGAAGGTTTGAACAAAGGATAGGGATTATTCTAATCTACGTTGATATTTTGTTTTGATTTTGATCAGATTTGGTTTCTGCAGTTGCTAATAAGGTGTTTGATGAAATGTTTTTAGTAATGATTGTAATTTGTGTTCATATTTTGTTTTGATTTTGATCAGATTTGGTTTCTCTAATAGTTGCTGATAAGGTGTTTGGTGAAAGGCCTCAATCAATTTTTCAATATTTTCATATTTTGAAAATAGAAGAGTCTAACCTAATCCGGAAGGCATACAAACCAGTGGAGTTGATGAAATTGGTATGAACAGTTATTTTTTGCATGACCAGTGGAGTTGACATCAATTTTTTGATATTATTTCAAATTTGAAACTTCATATTCAGGTTTGTTTATATGGAAGTTGATAAAATTGGAGAGGAGTTAGTGAAAGATCTAGAGACCGAGCTGCCCTTGTTGTTGGTTACAATTAATGTTTGTTTTCAACATTAGAAGCTTCAATTGGACATCTACATGCAATGCGTCAGGTTTATATAAATAAAGTTGTTTGTTTTTGCCTCTGTTTTCCCTTATGTATACTCTTACCCCTTATCTCTAGGGGCCATGGTTTGTCAAAGCAAAACTAAAGCATGTTTGCAACTTAATATTGTTACTAGAATTGACCTTTTCTATTTATTCAGAGTGATTCTTCTATTGATGGGAGCTATTCAACCCTTCTGCTATTTGAGAAGCTGCCAGAAATAAATCAGGAGGGGTCTCAGTGGACAGATTGTGAAATAAGTGATGCTATCAATTCAATTTATCAAAATTTATACAAGTTGGATTCATACATATCTTTTCTGGTAAGAGCTTCTATATTATGTTATTTGATTAAGTTTTGGAGACTGTGGCTGTCTAAATTTTCATATGGTCTAATATTCATGATATCACTTAATGTAGGATGTCTATTTAGTATTGAAGATTGGAATAATACATATTGAAACGCCATTTCCAGTGGCATAAATTATTGAGTAGAAACAAAATAGTAGACCCTACAATTAGACAACACTTAGCTTGACTTTATAATAGTTATATGTTAAACACTACTACACGCCTATGATAAAAAAAAAAATGTCACTACTAGATGCCTCTTATGTTCTTCTCTATCTCCTGCCAATCTCTGGGACTTTGTCAATGCCTATTAGAAGTGAAAAAAATTATCTTTACTGGAGTCAATAACTCGGGCTTCTATTTTTTGACCAATATATATTGGATTTAGTCATTTGTGGATGGAGGTTATGAAATTCTTTTCTTGTTTTAATAATACATATTTGTTTCTAGTTGTCCAGCTTATATTGATTGGTTTGTTAAGTAATATCAGTAAAATTTTAAATTTCAATTTTATGGTTGTAATGTTTTATATAAAAATAATAATTTCATGCATTTTTTAAGAAGCAAATCTGGGCTACTTAACAATTTTTTAGAATCACTTTTTTAAGCTTGACAAACTGACCATTAATTGTAAGTTTGTAACCATTCATGTACAGTCCCCTAAAAAAATCATTCAGTTGTTCTTACTTAAAATGCTTCATATAGATTAAGAATAATAATAAACAAGATAGTCATTCAAATCATTTTATTAAATTATTCTTATTTTTATAAATTAATTACTTATAACTATTGACCGATTATTGGCGGTGGTTGAAAAATTGATAAACATACACTCAAAAATCTTTATATTGATGTAATTTATTTTGGAACAATTTATAATAAAAGTTTTAATAATTCATTGAAACTGGAAAATATTAGTTAGCATACAATTTCTTTAATACTAAAACATATATTTTTTAATTAGAATAAAGAAAATAATTTATAAAAATATAATATTATATTTATTTAAATTATTTTATATATTGTATATCATTACTTTATTCTATCTCACACTCTCGCACACTCACATGTATGTTCTGCTAGATGTTACAACTGTAAAATCCTCCTATAATGATGGCTACTAGAAGAAATGTTGTTGCTGTTATTATTTTACTGCTATGTTATTTTACCGTTATGTTATCTTATCTTGTTGCTAAAGATTAGGCTATTAGTTGTTAGAGGAGCCTATCTTTAAGTTATTGTTATTTTTCTGTTTTACTGGTTCTTTGGTCTTGTGTATTTAACTAGAAGTTATGAAATAAATCCATCATGAATTTTATTCCAGAAATATTGCACTTGTGCAAAGAGGTCAAGCTTCCTCATTAAAGCTATCCCATTCAATTTTATCATTCTGTTATTTTGGATTATGGACATTTTCCAGAGTGTTTCCTCTATTTATTGTCTTTTTTTAATGGTTAGCGGCAATCCAATTATCATTTTTTTTTATAATTTGTGGTGTGTGAATGATATTATATTTGCTAAGTTTGAATGAATTATCCCCTCTTTGAGCAAGTTAAGATGCATAAAATGAGTTTTTCCATGATGGACATTTGTTGATCCCGTCCTCTCACCATTCATCCAGATATATTATTTTGATCACAAAAAAGTGGAACATGTTTTGCTTGCTTTTAATTTATATTTCTCTGTAACTTAGGTATCTATATCTTCATTTATAAAGACATAATTCATGATAGAGATAGCATATATACAAAACAGGATGATAAGGAATCTTTCTAGATCCATGACTATTAATGTGAAGTGATTTTTATTTACAAGTCTAACTCTACAAATGCAACATGTCAAACATAATTGATTGTGAACCTAAGCACCCAAGTTTAGTGCTTACTTAAGCATTAAATGAATAATTGTGCCATGGTTGAAAAGATCTAACACTTTTCTTATGGCAGATAAGTTTGGAGCCGCTATGGCCCTTGTTAAAGATGACATAGGTGGTAACATATCGGTATGTTTTTGTCAATTGCTCTATCTGACTCTTATGTGACCATATGCTTTGTAGATACTTTCTTGCTGCTTTTGTAACATGGTATAGCTATATATTAGTGTTTGGTTGTCATCCATCTTGTTTTAATTCGTGGGTTTCTATCTGATTTACATTACGATTAAATTAAACATTATTAGTTGTGCTTAAAAAAAACGTTCTTAGCTGATTAGTCCATGAACTAGTTCTTGATTAATCAAGTTATACTAGTTAGTTAGTTTAGTCCAATCTTAAAATCTCTACTATAGCTAATTAGTAATTTGGGACATTATTGTTTTGAAATTATTTTGGATTGGGGTTTAGTTTAATATGAGGCCTAATCAATAACCACTTGAAGATCTAGTCTAAATATATTCTATTCTCACGAAGGCTATCAATTCAATGACTAACTTAATAGTGAAATTTTCTTAAAAAAAACTTAATAGTGAGATAATAAACTAAACAGTGTAGCTTGTTATAAATTAATAAATGATAACAATCATTGTCTAATCTCTTGTGAGAGAGATGTTTATAGTTAGTATTAAATATCTCAATTCTCAAACATAATTACTTCTAAACAAGAATATTTATGAGAAAAAAATAAAAAGTCATTGCCTAAGAGTCTCTGATGTCAGGTGATTACACTTGTACAAGATAATCAAACAAAACCAATACATATGAGGGTCTACTATCTTGAAAACTCTAGTTAGTACCCTGATTCTCCAAACCTGGAATGAGACCAATATTAAGGAATATTATAGTTAGAATAAATTGTCTTAGGCTCTTCAACTAGTCGAACTGACTCAATTAACTTCTAATTAAACATTACTTTTATGGTGCATGTGAATGAAGAGATACCTGTGATGCATTTGCATAAAGATGAAAAGCCTGTGTCGGGATTTGTGTTAAATATCATATATTGGTAGTATGCTCAAGTTCTTTGACTTCTTTTATTAACTGTAGGAATTGAAGATATTAAAAAGTTTATAACAATTCATATATCCTGATAGGTTCAACCAATTGAGCCAGACCTCCTTAGTAAGTTCTTGACTTTGCTTGCTTGCCTGATGGTGACTATTTGCCTGATGCAAATGTTGGGGATTTTGAAGTTGTTATATGCTGGGCTGGTAAAGCAATTTCTTATTATCGTGTATTTGGTGATAGACTCTTGAAGTAGTATGTTATTGTAGATTATGTTTCTTATTTTGGCTAGTGAAATCGTTTGGTGTTCTCTGATTGTCAAATTTTACTTGTTGAAGGCTTTTTTTGGCTCATGTTGGCTAGCTGATGGTGACTATTTGCCTTATACTATTTAGCTATTGTTTGCTTTGTTGTTAGTGGTTAAGCATTCATGATGTGAACTTCTACTTTGAATAGTTGAACATTGATATTTATTTGATTTTGTTCTTTCTTGTGTGGTTAGTATCTCTCCTATTTAGCTTCTACTATCAATAGCTAACTATTTGTTGCTTCTAGGTTCTACCTCATGATCACATGGTAATTAAGCCTTTGTTTCTCATTGGAGATTGCAAAATGATTAAGCATGGAGTTAGGTTCTGCTTCTGTAGTTAAGTTTTGTTCATTTTACTTGTAGTAGGTGGTTAAGTTGATTGAATGAAACCTTTGTCTTCTCGTTAAATATTTTTTCTACATTGTCTTACGAATTTAATTTCTGATTTTATTTATCTTACACTCATTTTGATTATAAATATTTAAAAACAATTTAAAAAAAAACAATTTCCGACAAATTTTTCCGTCGCTAATGTCCCAAGGTTGTTTCCGATGGTTTTTTTCCATCGCAACATTTCCCATGGATGCTTTCCGACGAATATTTCTGTCGGTATCATTACCGACGGACGAAAAAATCGTCAAATACCTTTCCTGTGCCTGTTTTAGCGACCGATTTTATTTCGTCGGAAATTCGGTTTTACCGCAAAAATAAACCATTTGCGACGGATTTTTTCCGTCAGAAATCTTGCTTTTTTTTGTAGTGCATAATAATTATAGATTAAAAATATAATACCATAATAATGAGCAAGAGATAGTGCATAGTTATTTCTCTTTCTCAGATAGAGAAAGAGATAGAATGATGTGTCTTTATAATGTGGGACTATACAAAACATAGAAAACAACAAAATCATAAAATTGTACATCACCTTATTCGTATTCCTATTTCTCATAACAAACATGAGAATAAATTTTTCCAACCACATATTTTCCAGAGTAAATAAATAATTTGTTAAACAAACACCTTCTTAGATTTTATATGTTTGAGTATATCCATATTAATTTGATCAATGGAACATAACCCATGAAAACGGGAACATGTTATGCACAACCATTGTTGTTTGGGCCGATAATGACCCAAATTTCTTAAAGTATTAATTGGTCGTTTGGAAATTCGAACCCATATTTATAGACTAGGAGTGGTACTCTACATCTATAATGCAACTCATGTTTTCCTTTTTTTGGCTACTAAGCTTCTTGACTACTTATTTTAACCAAAAACTTAAAAGCAGAATTTTAAAACTCGAATTGACCCGATCGGTCTAATCGTTGAATTATGATTTGGTGGTTAGATCGGGTCGAATTATAAGTTTGATCGACTACGCTTTTGACCCGAAGCGATCTGGATTGACCCGTCTGGATTTGCAGTCGAATCGGTGACTCATTGACTCGAATCGGGTCACTTATCTTTTTTATTTTAGTTTTTTTGTGTAATTTTGAGTTAAATCAATTTTTTCATTCATTGTTGAATATTTTTTGTGGCTGAAATTACTTTTTTGTTGAATTAAATTATTTAGAAGTGGTCATAATTGTGGTTGAATTACAGATTAAATTGTGATCCCAAATCATTTTTTAAAACTGTGGTTTGAAACTTTAGATTGATTTTTCTATATTTTATAATCTACATTGTATGATATGATTATGTTTCATTTTAGTGTAGATATTGATATATACTATTATTGATGTCTTTGATATTAAATGTTAGAGATAATAGTCATTTTTAACTTATGTTTTTATATTTTAGTTATGTTTTTAAGACTTTTAAATTTTAATGCACTAAAAGAAAGATTTTAAGATAAGTATGAATTTTTTATTTCTTTTATTATGGACCGGATGATACAGGTCAATTAATGACCCACAAGTTCGTGCCATGACCAATTTTTAAAACTATACTTAAAAATAATCTATCACAAATCTTCAAAACCAAACAAAGATTTTGTCAGCAATGATGAATAACTTTATGTTCCAAACACTAAATAAAAAATTCAACTTAACATGAAACTAAAATATAATTGAATGTCAAGAATTAAGAAGGCCCATCACCGGAGTAGTGTTTAACAAATTCCCATTAGTGGAACAAGAAAAGAAAATAGGAGAGATAAGCTATGATATATGCACAGACTAATATGATAGTATTCATTTATGATAATATAATGCATGTTTATTTTTCATTTACAAATACACTTTTGGAGGAGTAAATGAAGTTTATAAAAACATTCAAATCCTTTCTTTTGTGAAACTAAAGTTCTAAACCATTAAATTTACTTTAAAAAACTATACACTGTATTTTGAACTGAAATCCAAACATACACATAAAAATATATATAATAAAATACGTGTAAAATACATGTCTAAATATGTAAAAAAATCATTAAATGAAATATATAATTACAATTTTGTAAAGCTAAATTTTAAACACTGAACATTATAAATTATTACCATAAATTACTTCTACCAATTTCATTTCTTTATTGCAATAATACATATGATGCAATGCATAGAGAGGACAGTTTCCATTTTTGGTTCATCAAAAGATAATTTTTTCAATATATTTTTGGAAATCAGTGAACAATCATTTTATGCTTTTATGTTGTATATATAGCTACCTATATTAGATTTTCATAACTTTCTATAAACAGTTTATATTTCGCCAATACGTATTCAAGTGTATCAATATAAAATAGATAATAAATATAACTACTTAAAGCAAGTCGTTTCAATGGGTGTGATAATATTTTCGCAAAAAACTAATAAATAATTATCCCAAACCCAATTAAGTGAAATAGGCTATGGGAACCAAACCTATATCATTTAACTAGACAATTGCACTATACACAAAGTCTCTATTGAGGAGAAAAGTTAAGTAACACTAAAAACTGAAAAACTCCTAACTAATATTAGGTCATACCCAACAAAACAAAAGATGATGGGTCAAACAGGTACAAAACATTGGAGACCCACCAAATCCCTTCTTCTAATGACCATATCCTTAGACCGCACCGCACTTTGGAACACCCACAATTCCACAGCACGCTGTTTCAACCGCTCCCTCACTGTTTCCCCCAATATTTTGTCTTTTCGGGTACACACATTCAAGGTGGTACAAGTAGGCCCATAATAGTAAATAATAATAATAATAATAATTCACAATGACCAAAACACCATCAAGATCATTGGTGGAAATCATCAAACGGCCGGTGTGGAATGGGAGCTGCGGAAGCCCACCGGCCAATGGGCATGGGCCGAGCATTGGCATGGGCCATTGGATGATGACGCGTGGCAGAATCAACGGCGGAGGACGAAACAGCCACACGCTCGCAAGAGGGGCACATAGTGAGCGTCGTGGGTGGGGTCATTTGCATGTAAAACTGGGGGGAAAGTTTCAGTGCTCTAAGCTCCTGAACCTCCTTCTGCAACCTTCTATTTTCCTCCGTCAGATTCTCACAGCACCTTTTCAATACTTCGCAGTCCACCTCGGTTTGCTTCAGCTTAGTCCTGAAAATTAATTTCACAAATACCACGCTTAATAAAAATAAATAAAAAATGCACAATAACCTTTATATTAAATCGAATTATTTCATATTATAATATATTGTAACTTGTAACAACTAACCTTGCCCTTCTGTTCTGGAACCACACCTCCACTTGTCTAGGTCGAAGCCCTAGCTGTTTTGCCAGTGCCAATTTTTGCTTCTGCAAAACATTAAAATTAAATAAATCACATTAGTAATTTTTTAATTTGTTACATATAAAAGTATTTTCTACCGAAGTAATCTTGTTCTAGTGGATAGGATCACTATTTAGTACTACCAAAGATATGAGAACTGGTTTTATGATTATTATTAAGGTTGTATTATTGGTGCTAGTGATATTGGACTGGATGGATCACCCTAAAGCAAGTTGTGAAGTTCAAGTTCAGCTTTGTTGATGAAAAAAACTTGATCGAGAGGAATGGTAACAACTTACGGGGTTGAGGGTGTTGTGTTCTTTGAAGCTTTCCTCGAGGATAGCGGATTGGTCTTTGGAGAGTCTAAGTTTTTTCCTTGAGGTTTCAGCGTCCTCTTCGTCGCTGATTCCGCGGGAACAGGCTCTGTCCATGTCGTGTTCTTCGCCGTTGGGTTCTCTCTCGCTTCGTTTTCCGCTCACGCACGAGACGGTGCTGTTCGGAGACGAAACTCCTACTTCCTCCTCGGCGTCCACGTTGGAAGGTAACCGGTTCACGTCGATTCCCCGCAGGAACGACCGTGTTTCGCCTCTGCATGTGTCGGAGTTTCGATCTGGATGTAAAAAAAAAAAAACATTAATTTTTTTTAAAATTCATGCATGTTAGTGTTGATTAAGGAAATCATTAAGGACTTGGAGTATTTGGTTCGGCATAAATAAAGAGGGCGGTGCAAAAGATACTGAAAATGAAGGGTGAGAATATTAAACAAGGATAAAAATAAGAATTTTTTTTTCTGGAAAAAAAATAAAAGAACACTCAGTAAGCTGAATCAAAGTGATTGTGAGAATGGAGGGGGAATATGAAATAAAGAGAAAAACTTGAACAGATCTGGAACAATAGCATGCAAATAAAAAACAGGGGATTTTTTTTTTTGAAAATAGAAAAATTTTAGATTTTTAGTACATACCCGAAGAAACGAAAGCCTCGTTCCAAGAGAGTTTTGGAGGGTTGCAAGCAGAAGGGGAAGAGGAATGAGTAGAGGATGACATGAGACTCAGATGTTGAGGATTTGGGGTATTGTGATGAGGAAAGTTGAGGCTTAAACTCAAACCCAAATCTTCCTTTTTGTTACGGAAAGGAATCAATCATATCTCATCAATCAGGTACGTAATTCCGGCAACCATATCTGGTCATTATCTCCTATTATTCTGTCTGTAAATAGGTCATTTATGAGCTGAGGTCCAAGGCCCATCATTCAATATAAATACAACCCTCCAGACATTCTCAAGGTACACTTTTCTGACTCTCTCTTTCCCTTCACACGGCACACACAGCACCCCAATTGCTTCCGTGTCGGTGTGATCTTCTCTTCAGTCGTTGGTCTCATCACTATAGACCGACAGGGGAGAGTCCGATCCTATAGCAACACCTCCGGCGACACTCGTCGGACGTTTCCGTTCCTCCGGAACGAAACACTTTTGAACCAACATCTCTAGCAAGCTTTATAAAAATTAGCAATCGAAGAAGTTGAGTTTGAGGGTATTGGGTGAAAAGGTTTTTGGTGAGAGAGAATTGAAGGAGAAGAGAAAAGCAGGGGAGTTTTGGTTTTGGAGTGGTAGGAGGGGCTGTGTGGGTGGGAGATTATATAGAAAGGAGAGAGAATGGGTGGGAGTGGGGTGTAAGTTCAATGATGACTTTATGTCAGCAAGGCCAGTTATCTCAATCATGACATTTGCCCCCCAAATAATACAACCCTGCTTTCTCAGTCTTCCCCCTCATTTACTAGTACTTCATTCATATCTTTCCTATTTATTCTCACAATCTCACCTTTGACCATTTGGTAAAACAAAATATATTTATTTTTTTTATTTTTTTAGTTTCTAATTATAAGATTTCTTAGAAATTTATTTATTTTTATTAGATTCTTTATAATTTTAGTTGTATTAATTAACTTTTTTATATATACTTATTTAATTATTTTTAAAATATTAATAAAAATAATTAAATGAATAAAATTATAATAATATAAATAATTAATAATTTTAATATAATTAATTAAATTAACTATTTTTCTTAAAAAACAAATTAATTAAAAGATGTTATCTTCAACTAACTTTACTTTCACACTGATTTTTTTTGGATAACTTTCACTGGACGATCTTTACAATTGCATCATTGAATAAGTCGCACTCCCCAACACAACTAACTCCCATGACCATTGAATAATATACAAAATATTAAGAAATTACTATAGTATTATAAATTGTTACTCAGTTACTAATATTAAGAAATTACTATAGTATTATAAATTGTTAATCAGTTACTGTTAGGTAATGAATCCTGTCGTGGAACACGACTAGGAACAGGGGAAAAAAATATGAAAACGATATTATCGCCTTTAAAATTTGAATTTACATAAAGGAGTTTGTTAGTATTTCACACAGAAGTTATAAGCCATCAAGCAATCGAAGATTTGTGAAAGGTTTTCTGATAAGACGATAACTATATACATCACATCATTGCTCATGTCAATTTTTTGGTTGATTAGACTGGTTTTTTCGTTACTAAAAGTTTTGCTAACAAGGCTGATAAGACTAGTTATTCAACTAACATGTGCAATTTAATTAAATTTATATCAATTAATAATATTATTATGGAATCTCTTGTTCTCCGTTTAGGACTCTCCCGGCACATTTCGAAAGTACACAAGACAATCATGATTGTTGTAATAGGGAGTTTAAGGTTAGCAAAGCAAATCGACAAATACAGTAACTTAAAAAAAGTATTTTGAATTTTTGTTTTTATATATAATGATGGAAAAGATGTAGTAGCAAGTAAACCCCAAATCCCGGATTAATCGAGTAAAATAAAACAAGATCTTGAATGTGACAAATTATAAATTCAAATGTTTGTTCATTTTCTTGAAGTAAAATAAATATAAATATTTTTTAAATTAAAATATTTTCCCTATCTTAAACTAGAGAGTGCCATTCCTTACTCTTAAATTTTTATTTTTATCTACCACAAAAGCATAAAAAATGCAGGTAAGTTTAGGTACGATAGGGGTGTCTGGTGGCAAATCGCAAGAAATCTTGAGCATTTAACTTGGTGGGCCAGTCCGCACCTGAAGATTTGTCCCAGGAGTGAATCAGTTCCCTACATCAACGGCTGAGGTCAAATGTGACATCCATCAAAATCAGCACAGCCAATGGTCATGATTGGAACCAAACAGATAACCTTTTCATTATATTTGGCTTGTCCCTGAGTGGGGCCCCATTACCCCTTATCCTACGCGACACACATATTTCCACCCATGCGATCACCACGAGGATCTTCTCCCCAGCCAACAACGTCGCTTTCTCTAGCTTTTGTTTTCTTTTCTTCTATTTTTCCTTTTCCTGTGACTGTCAGTATAAGAATAAAAGTTTTTCTACAAGATATTCTTAGAATATTAGTTAATTTTTTTATAATATACATCATTTGAAAGATCATATAAGAGTATAAAAAATTATAAATAATATAATTTTACATATTTTAATTAAAAAATATTTTTAATTCCTTAACTCATACTCTAAGACACTCATTAGCATTTGAAGAGAAAAAAACAACAATTTGGTTTGTTTCTTCCTTTTGTCCTGGGAAGAGTTGCGCGTGGGAGGAAAACAGGTTTTGCTTTACCACGCGTGTTTTCACTGTTACAGCGTTTTCGTACCAATGCCCGTCAATAATTGTTGTCTTGGTTAGGTAAATCAACAATATTACAAAGGACATAGGATATCACTTATCAATTGTATCATACTGCAATAATATGAACCAAAACAATTCACAACGGCTAATAAGCGTGTAGCCACCACTTTCACAATTATGTGCGATAGCAGGAAAGAGAGAGCAAAGATCATGAGAGAAAATTATTGTGTACTAGGATGGCAATATCGTTTGAATTAGTCTTAAGATCATAAGAGAATAGATTAAATGGATGAGTTTATTTTTTATATTATAACCATAGAATTTTTAATATGATCAATTAACTAAAAATCATTTGAATATTAATTTTAAAGTAAATAATATAGAAATTCAGATGTAGATATTAATATAATATATATATATAACAAACTATAGATGCATTAGAATATTAATAATTGATTTTCTTATTAAGAATTGAGATTACTTATTATAAAGAAATTAAATTCAAAATAAATTGTACATCTTATTTTATTATTTTGCACATCTGGTTTTGAGAGATTATTTATGCATTATAAGAGTACAAAAGTACCTTCTTTTTTTTTTTCTTCTTCTTAGCCATTGATAAGTTTTGGTCTTGCGAGTTGCGAGTCATGGCTCTAGCCGTTTATGAGCGTAGCCAAATCTAAGTTTTTCTTCTTTTTTTTTTTTCCTTTATTTATTTATTAAGGAGTTAAAGGCAAGGAATTGAAGAGAAAAGGGGGACAAGTGCGATTGGTGTTCACGTGGTGCGAAAACGAAGAAAGCGTGGAAAAAAAAACTGCCCCCAACTCAGAATCACATGAACCAACATGCCTCTGCAGGACACGTGCTACAACACCCCATACGTATCTTCACACGTGGGTCCTTCTTTTTAATCAGTCTTTTTTTAGCTTTTTTCGCAAATAAAATAAATGTTTTTCACATCTTTAAAGTTTGTAAGATATTTACGGTTTTCTCAGTCTATTAACTAAGATCATTTTATAACATTTCATTCAGAGAATGCATATTTATATATTTGTAAATTACACAAAGATGTTCTCCTTATTTGATAGGAGAAAATTGATAAAAACGACATAAGAAATTGTGAGGTCCACTAGTATTATTATTTTTTTATTTTACTGAGACAGAAAAGTTTTTTTAAAATACCCTTCTATCCATTTATAATTTTATATTTTTAACAAGGACATAATTGTCTATTTAATAGTAACAATAAATATTATATAATATATTAAATAATAAACTAATTTTAATTATAAGAAAAGTTAAGTAAAGGTAAAAATTTAAATTAACATAAAACAATTACATTACATGTTCTATAGTATAATTTTTTTTATAACAAATGGTTAAATAATAACAATTTATCTATAATTCTATATACGATATTAAATACGAGTTTTCTTCTTTAAAAATTATTTTGAAATAATAAAAATTTAAAAATGGTTTCGAAAATATTAGTTAAAAACACTTTTCTATATACATTTTTACTCAATTTTGACTAATATTATTACTTGTTCACACTAGTGACTTGACTGCTTTCATCAAACTAATAGGTTTTATCCGATTTTAATAATCCTAGTTTTTTTAAAATGTGTTCTTTATAGTTTTTGAGTTCTTTATTACCTTTAATGTCTTCAGAAATAAATCGTTAAATGTCTTTAAAATATCAATACCGTTTAGCAATGAAAAATATTTTTCAAATAATCTTGACCTATCTACAATTTAAAAGGAAAAAAATGAAATAATATGCTGGAAAGAAAAAATGTTATTAATTAAATATTTTTAAAAAATTATTGTCTTAAAATATCAATATCTTTTAATCAACAAAACTTATAATTTTTAATCATATTTGTGTCATGAACAAGTATTTTCTACATAAAATATCTAATTCAATTAAGATCATTTACCCATTTAAAATTTGCTCTAAAGAGTAAAGAAAATCGTGGGTGTCATCCTGTCCCTTCACGCACCGACACCTTCCTTATCACAATCATTTGAACACGCCTTGCCTCTTTGCAAAATTTCCACCATCCTCTCTCATGGCGCGTGTTCTTCACCGCCCTCGTTTCCACTTCCTACCTTCCTGTCAGACACGTGATATCATATAAGCATGTCTTTTGATTTAACTTGTAAATAGAATGCGCTTAGTTTTGTATAAAATTTAACGGATAAACTTAATTTAAAAGTAAAATAAAAATGATGATATTTTTACAAAGGTATGTTTATTTCAAACTTATGTTTATAACCTTTTATCCAAACACATGCTAATTGAGCAAGAGAAGTCACAACAATACGTTCTTTGATAACTTTTCTATCTTATTATAATTATTATATTAGATTATTTTATATAAATTAAAAATTAATAAAATAATAATTTTTGGACATATATTTTATTATTAATTAAAATTTATTAAAAATTATATAATTATGAGAATCATTAAATAAAATGTGAAACTCTTTTTTTTATGATTTTCAAAAAATAAAAAAAAAACATATATAAAAGAATGTGTTTAAAAATATATCAGTATCATTTTTCAACCTGGCCATGGCACGTGTGAGTTCACAATTCTTTCTATGTAAATAAAAGGGGGTATTTTAAGTTGGAATTTTGAAACAGCGTCTTCACAATTGTAACTGAAGTCCATATGGTATAAATTAGAACCTCCCATCGCGATCCTATCTTCTGCAATTATTGAAATTGTGAATTTAATCAATGGTCCATTTGGCATGGTTCACGATTCACTAATAGAATTGAGTTTGCAACTTACAAGCAAGACCCTCCTCCACAGGGAACGGAAAGCTTTCCCACCGTATGGCCTAATCATTGAAAACGGCTTATCCATCATAAACTTTATCAAATTGACTAATCACTAATTCAACCACAAACTTTGTACAACATAATTGCCTTTAAGAAATTAATTAAAAATAAAAGCATAATATATTCACTGCCACCCTTTCAAAATTAATGATCTTATTTTTTACATTTTCTAATTCTATGTACTGATAATATACTTTTTTATATTATCAAGTAAATAAAAATTAGAATAGATATAACTTTTAAAATAATCATTATTTAAGTTAACAAAGTTATCATACATTTTAGTTTATGATTAAATGTTACAGTATAATTTTTCAATTATAAAATTATTGGTGTTTTATAAATTTTAAGTCTAATTAATTTTTCCCACATATATTCCTATTTAACAAAAATAGATTTTATCTTTACAAGGAATATTATAATCAGAACATATTTAAAAAAAAAAAAACACTTCAACAAACAACAAATAACATTTACATCTTACAATAAATAAAAGTATTTTGACAACATACATTAATATTTTACACCTATTAAATACTACTTGGTTTATATGCACTAACCTTAAACATCAATAAGATGAAAGTAATGGTAATAAAATATATTTATTCTATTAAAATACATGTTCGGAAAACGGCTCACACTTGATTATACCAATTAGATCTCAACTCCA
>PYAF01003854.1:470438-485687 GCA_007407185.1 Glycine tomentella
ATTTACATCTTACAATAAATAAAAGTATTTTGACAACATACATTAATATTTTACACCTATTAAATACTACTTGGTTTATATGCACTAACCTTAAACATCAATAAGATGAAAGTAATGGTAATAAAATATATTTATTCTATTAAAATACATGTTCGGAAAACGGCTCACACTTGATTATACCAATTAGATCTCAACTCCATTCTCGACCATGTTGAAATCACTCAAGTACCTCTCACAAGCAAACATGAGTAGTCTTGCATGTAAGAGACACTAAACATAAGATTCTCCCTACTAATTCCTCTAATGATAGGCACATTATTGTGTTAATTGATTACTTAATTTGTTGTATGTCTCTCAAATTCATATATGTCTTATTGCCTCTTCTCTAGATACGTTTTATTCTTCTTAACTAGTCGTTAACCTGTCAACTACTAACTTGAGTGTTCGAATTTTTGCAAATGGTGACCATCCAACTCTCAATCTCTCTTCGGCTTCAGTCAGTACTAGGTAGAAGCAATTGTAGAACAATATACGATGCTTTTTTTTTTTTTAAGTAACTGTTATTAGTAAATTTTATTAAATATTTTAATAAGTTTCTTAAAACATAAGTTATAAAACTCATTGTTTAGAGATTAAGTTAAAACATAACACATATTTAAGGTCATAACACACATTATGGTACAATCTAGGGTGATAATAAAGGAAAGAAAGAGCGATGCTTCCGAAGCCCTATGGCTATGATATTGTGGGTATATGTGGGTTTCAATATGATAATAATTAGGAAGGACATTAGTAGGAGTATTATTAATTGTTAAGTGAATGGCATGAAAGACAAGATGTCGGATGATGATTATGAGTGTCCCCACGAGTGCGTGCTAGCTGTCCCACGTGTTCCCTTGCATTGGGCTGGGTCTTTCCACACACCCCAATGATGGATCTCTCCCTAACTTATTAAATCATAACACTCGTTAACGTATCACCCACTACCCGACAAACCCACCCATCATCATCCATCTTTCCCTCCTCTTCCCACTATCATGCCTTTTTCTACCCCCCACAAACCTCAAGTATATTTTCATTGTAATAAACACAAATAATGATTTGCTCTTCCTCTTACCCTTAAGAGCATTCATCATGTGACAGGATATTAAATAAACTTACTCATATCATTTTTTAATTGATAAACTAATTTTATTATATAAAAATGAAAGAAATAAATCATTAATTAAAAAATTAAAAGTAAAAAAAAAATCATATTTTTGATTACTATTTTTATTATTGTAACTAAGTCTCACCTAAAATTTCTGAGAAAAAAAAAACCATATTGTTCATTAATCTCATTAATACGATTGTTTTGTAATGACATTTCTTTAATGATTATTATGAACTCATAAAAGGTCACCAAAGGTGTGGAAGCTGAAGAAATACTGTAATACAGTTATTGAATCATAAAGGTCGGTATCCAATCTATAAATGTGGGTTGGTTGGCCGATGATTATAACGATATAATTACTGTAATGTTTAGGATTCAATTAGATTAAATTGAACCAAACATATTAAATTATATTAACCTTTTCTGTTTTCAAATAAATTTGAGATTGCCTTAACTTATAATTTGTAATTTGTAATGTAAAATTCAATATTTGAACAACTTATAAAATTTATAGTTAAATGATAATATAGAATTTTCTTATACTTTTAATTTATATACTATTTATTCATTTTTTTCCTCAAAACTAATTGAACACGAATCGGTAATATCTTTACCATATCATATGCACGTGAACCTAGGTAGCTTTCCACTTCCTTTTCGAGTTCCGTCCTATTTTCCCTGGCCTAACTGATTCTTAATTGGTAAAACAAATCTTACTCTATTACTCAGAAAAGGTAAACGTATCAAAAATATGCCAGAGCAAAAAACTTTATTGTAACTCAGACCTTTCTTTATAGTTTCTTTATAAAAGAAAAACATCACGTAAGGTTTCAGAGTGTGAAATATATATGTATAAAAAAGGAAACTTTATTGCGTCCTAAAATAGGAGTAGTTTAATCTGTTTTAACTTCTTTTTTGATATTTTTCCTATTTATTTATAATATGATATTCGTTTTTTTAAGAAAAATAAAGTCTTTTCGGCTGAAATACCTAGTCTTGTCACAAGGCACACCCAATAATTGGAATTATCGATTACACAACAACTCGAGTAAGGGCTTATCTTTCCTTCTGGGGTCCGTACAGTGTTCCATCATATGTGATTCGCACGTGAACTCCGAACCCTGGTGCGTCACTCATTAGCATTGCCATTTCTAGCTGTATTCACGGTAAGGTCCCTCACAAATATGAATTGATGTAAATTAATTTAAACACTGAAGTCACTTATTTATTTGAATCAAAATTGAAGTAAATCGATGAAAATCATTTATGTATGAATTGGATTATATATTTAGATCTATAGATTCGAACAAAATTGAATTGAACTGATTAAAATTTTTAGAGTTGTTTAGTTTGACTTTAAATATTGATAATATTGGAACTCCGAGTGATGGAGCAACAAATGTTTATATTATTAATGGATCATATTTTGTTTATTTGTTTCAACAAATCTAGTTGTAGCAAAACTTATTGTAAGAAATTAGTTTGTAGGAAATAGTTGTGATTCAAACTATTATATTAAATCTCGTTGAAGAATATTTTGTTTTAATTGTATTAGTCTATTTAGAATAATATGTTGATGATATTAAATAATTCAATTTTTCTACTTTGAGACATAATATTGTGTTAGGATAAATAATCATTTTCCTGAATGTATAAAGCACTAACAAATTCCTTCCCGAAAAATGAAAATTCAAATTTTAGTCTCTGAAAGTGGAAAAAGTGCAACAAATTCATTCATCCGTTACTGTTACTAAAAGAGCCTACGTAACACAAACGAACAAAAATGTCACAAAAATGATTGCGAACATAGATGTTGAATAGATTGAACCAAAATGTTAGTTAGTTTTCATTTGACTAATTTGTCAAATCCCAAATTTCGTTTCATTTAAGGATAAAATATAATTTTATCTTCATCTTTTCCTTTTTTTTTGTTCTAAGCTTTAAACGTTGTCAAGTATTATCTTCTCTCTCAAGCAGGATTAGGTCTAACACAAGGATTTTCAAAATCCACTAAACAAAAGGGACACAAAACTAAATCAATGTTGATAATAATAATTCCAACACAGATAAATAATAGAATAGAACATACCACATCCTCGTTTAAAATCACACTTCAAAAATCAATGTCGATCTGACAACCTTAAATGTTACTTCAACTTCTGCAAGCATTTTGAATGATATTAGGGAGTTTGGTAATACGAAAATGAGTAAAGGATGTGATTTTGGTAAAAAACACCAAATTTATGACAACTTTTACGGCGTGAAAAAAAATCTGGGAAAAGGATATGTAAAGAGAGAAAAAACCACATGAATATCCTATGATACTATTATGTTCCAACAATGTGTCGATGATCTTAGTAGCTAAGAAGACAAGCAAATAGTTGTAGCAAATTTGCAATGCGTGTAAATGGATATACTAAAATTTGAATTTTCATCTCTCATAACAAATTTGTCAGCGCTCTACACATTCAAGGACGAAAATGACTATTTACCCTAAATTACATTTTACCCTTAAATGAAACAAAATTTGGGATCTGACAAATTTATCCAATGAAAACTTACTCACATTTTGGTCAAATAAAAATTTACTGACATTTTGATCCAATCTATTCTGTAGCCATGTTGACAATTATTTTTGTGACATTTTCGTCCCTCTGTGTCACATCAGTTCTTTCGTTAACTGTAACGGTCGGAAGTTAACGGATGAATGAATTTGTTGCTCTTTTTTCACTTTCGAGGACTAAAAATTGAATTTCCATCTTTCAAGGACGAATTTGTCAGGTCTCTACACATTCAGGGACAAAAATGACTATTTACCCTTTTGTGTTAATTGTATTGGATATTTGGATGAATCATGATATAAAATAGTAGTTATAAGAAAAAAAAATCAAATTTAAATGGGTAACTCGTTAGCCCGAACTGAACCAAATCGCTCATGAATGAGTTGGATTGGGTTAGGTTTTAAAAAAATTCTAAAAATTGAACTGAACCAATCAAATTTAATTGGGTTGGGTCCTAAATTTGGTCAAAATCGACCCAAATCGACACGCGAATACTCTAGCCATTTCAAGGCATGTTGAATGACCATGTTGCCCCTCTTTTTGGATTGCCTCCATTATTCAATGATTGATGATGCTCGACAAACAATATATTACATTGCTCTTGGATACTTTCCTACGTATGTATGCATTAGTAAATCCAACAAGCATTTGCTAACATACTATACTTATTTTTGGTAAGAATGTATTAACAAGTTACATCATTGGAGTATTTTAGGATAATATCTAGCTATAAATTATTAAAACACTCATATTAAAAAAATAAATATCATGTTAGCAACTTCCTTTAATTATTATCGTTTTAGGATTATGTTCAGAATCGAGACAAGTATATTCATATCCTTAAGTCAAGTATCAACATCATGTGTCATGGTTGATAAATAAATTTTTTTCTTAAACATGTGATCACAAGTTTGATCCTTAATTTATGTGTATGAAAAAATATCTATGGAAAAAAGTCAATTCCATACACTCATGTCTATCATAATACCTCAAATAATACAATTTTTTAAACTAATTTGAAATCTGGGGCAGTTTCAAAACTATTTCGAAATCTGAGGCAGCCAAGCACGCCTAATTTAAGCGTGTTTGGGTACTATATATGGGCAAAAAAAAAACTTTTTACCATTCCTACTATTTCACCTTCTCTCTCTAAAAGTTTTTTACCTTTCTCTGTGGAGTTTGACTAGATTATTTCTGCAGCGAAGCTCTGCAAACAAGTAAGTGAATTTAATAATTTTGAATATTATTTAATATGTTATATTACTAAATTAGAAAATTATTAAAGCCATATGAAATTGTTAGCAATGTACATGTTAGGTTCGTAGAAAATTGTTAGGATGTAGGGTTTAAGATTTAGTGTTTAGTGTTTAGGGTGTAGGGTTTAAGGGTTAAGGTTGATGGTTTAGGGTCTATGGTTTAGTGTTGATGGTGTTTAGGTTAGGTTAAAGGGTTTAGTGTTTATGGTTTACGGTTTAGCATTTAGGGTTTATGGTTTAGTGTTAATGGTGTTTAGGTTAGGTTAAATGTTTAGTCTTTAGTGTTTACAATTTAGGGTTAATGGTGTAGGGTTTATGGGTTAGGGTTGATGATTGATGATTTAGGGTTTATGGTTTATGGTTTAGTGTTGATGGTGTTTAGGTTAGGTTAAAGGGTTTAGTGTTTATGGTTTACGGTTTAGCGTTTAGGGTTTATAGTTTAGTGTTAATGGTGTTTAGGTTGGGTTAAATGTTTAGGGTTTAGGGTTTAGTGTCTAGGGTTAAGGGTGTAGGTTTTAGGGATTAGGGTTGATGGTTTAGGGTTTATGGTTTAGTGTTGATGGTGTTTAGGTTAGGTTAAAGGGCTTAGTGTTTATGGTTTACGGTTTAGCGTTTAAGGTTTATGGTTTAGTGTTAATGGTGTTTAGGTTAGGTTAAAGGGTTTAGTGTTTATGGTTTACGGTTTAGCGTTTAAGGTTTATGGTTTAGTGCTAATGGTGTTTAGCTTAGGTTAAATGTTTAGTGTTTAAGGTTTAGGGTTAAGGGTGTAGTGTTTATGGGTTACGGTTGAGTGTTGATGTGTTTAGGGTTGAGGGTTTATGGTTTAGTGTTGATGGTGTTTAGGTTAGGCTAAATGTTTAGTGTTTAGGGTGTTTGGTTTACGGGTTTATGGTTAACGGTTTGGGGTTTATGGTGTTTGTTTGAGTGATTAGGGTTTATGGTGTAGGATTTAGGGTGTTTGGTTTAGGGTTTAGGGAGTTTGTTTTATGGTTGATTGTTTTGTGTTTGGGTTAGGGTAAAGGATTTAGGTTTTATGGTTTAGTGTTGATGGTGTTTAGGTTAATGGTTTGGTGTTTAAGGTGTTTGGTTTACGGGTGTAGGGTTTGGGGTGGATAGCGTTTGTTTTAGTGTTTAGGGTCTTGGGTGTTTGGTTAACGGTGTTGAGTGTTTAGGGTGTTGGGTTTAGGGTTTAGGGATTAGGGTTTAAGGTTTAGTGAGTTTGTTTTGTGTTTAGGGTGTTCGGGTTAGGGTTAAGGGTTTAGATTGTAGGGTATAGTGTAGATGGTGTTTAGGTTAATGGTCTAGGGGTTTTGTTTTAGGGTTTATGTTTGAGTGTTTAGGGTTGTTAGGGACATACATTAGGTTTAATTTATTTGATAGGATAATTATTTGTAATGTTTTGTGAACTGAAGTTATTTTTTTTAATTTAAATTTTCATTTATTTATAGTAAGATACTCATTAGATGGTTGATTCATCTTTGATTGATTTTTCGCGCTTTGGATCCGATAATGAGGGTGAACCCATGTATCCGACGACACATGTTATACCTACCCTGTATAAGTGGGGTGTTTTGCGTAGGCATACTCAGCAGACCCACGTTTTACAAGCTGTGTGGAATGAGGACACAACTAGACTGTTGAAGACTCGACGTGGTAAAGTGACCGGGGGGTGGCACATCACGATGATATACCTGACATCGTTGGTGATATGTTAAGAAATTTCGGGTTTCTACATGTCGCACGCATGCGACATATTCAGGTATGCAAGTAGGAAATGAGTAAGAAATGCGACATTTTTTCTATAGGACCAACACTTGACATTCATTGCATTAACATTGTGCAAACATCATCATCATTTGTGAGTTGTAGAGAATGAAAAAAATATTGTTGACCTGCATGTAGCGATGGCTGTCGGTAATAGATTTCATCAACAAAATGGTCATCGGTTAGCAGAGGGGTGTTGTGCATCCTACTCTTGAGTGTCTGAAAAGAACACTCATTAGGAACTCGCATTGGTATTGGAGTAGGACATTGAAAAGAAATGCTAATTTCGTTGTGTTTCATTGATCCATTTGAAAAAATGAATGCTAATTTGTAGTTATCAATGGTCTGACTGCTTGTTTCTCCTAAGAAGGCCATAGTATTCAGATTGAATTTCGATTGCGGAGGTATGTTGTGTAGGAGTGGGAGTGTCTGGCTTATATAGGGGTCAATGACGCCTAAATATAGGCATGTTCAGTCACGCCCTATTTGTTAGGCGTGTTTAGTCACGTCCTATATAGGCGTGTTCAGTCATGCCCTATTTGTTAGATGTGTTCAATCACGCCCTATTTAGGCGTGTTCAGTCACGCCCTATTTAGGCGTGTTCAGTCATGCCCTATTTATTAGGTGTGTTCAGTCACGCCCTATTTGGCCCTCATTAACTCCCTATAAGCGTAAAAATAGTTTCAAAACAACCCCAATTTTATATTACAATTTTATTTATGAGTCTCATGTTCGTGTTTAGTGTGTTTGGTTTAGGGGTTACTGGTTAGGGTTTAGGGTGTTTGGTTGAGGGTTTTCTCCAAAAGGAGTTTGGTTTAGTGTTTAGGGTTGAGGGTTTATGGTGTTTGTTTTAGGGTTTAGGGTGTTTGTTTTAAGGTTTGGGGTTAAGGGTTAATATGTTTGGTTTAGGGATTATGGTGTCGTCTTTAGGTTATAGGGTGTCTGGTGTAGTGTTTAGGGTTGAGGATTTATGATGGTTGTTTTAGGGTTTAAGGTGTCCTCTTTAGGTTTAGTGTATTTGGTTTAGTGTTTAGGGTGTAGGGTGTCTGGTTTAGTGTTTAGAGTTTAGGGTGTTAGTTTTAGGGTTTACGGTGTATGGTTTATGGATTATGGTTTCGTCTTTAGGGTTTAATGTGTCCGGTTTACGATTTAGGGTTTAGAGTTTAGGGTTTAGGCTCCATCTAATTTGTTATTTAGTTATCCATTTTGAAAATGTGATTGTCGTATGTGTAATCACATTCAAAACATGATGAGTAATATCACCTCTCTCAACCAAATACAGGGGTAAGACAACATATTTATAAGTGAAATACATTGACATAACATCAATTAACAAAACATAATTACAAAATCATGAAGTGCACCACGAGTAGGAAAATTTCTCCGATTATGTCCAACTTGCTTGCAAATTTCGCATCTGGCGCATCTTTGACTTGTTTCGACTTCATCCACCTCGTTACGTATTCTGGTGGACCTTGGATGACCCTTTGCACGCAACATTGACCTATCAGGCATGAGAACTGGATCTTCACTTGGTGGAATAGCATGTTCATTACCGATTGGCTGCCATGGCAATGAATAAGCCTGAACCAAGTTGCTTACGAGGAAGACATCATCCATATACTGATAAGGATTTTGGCGAACATGTAAAGCAACAGCTACGGCGTGACTACATGGGTATTTGAAGGCCTTAAACTTGTCACCCTGACAAAAACACTCTGTAAGGTTGACTGATATGACCTCTCACAGCCTTCCTCAACCTCAAATAATGTTTGATCAACATTATATGTACCTACATGGTGGCCTGTAGCAAGAGACTGATTATGCATCATAGCATCAACCACATTTTTGCAATGTCGTTGTGAATGTTGAAGCTGTGAAGCAGCTGACTGACCTCTGCATACAAAATAATGAACCAATCAGGTATATGTGTGCTTCACAAGAGCAATGATAGGCATGTTCCTTGCTCCCTTGAACACCCTATTCACTGATTCTGACAAGTTTGTTGTCATATGGCCATATCTTCTCCCCTCTACATCATATGCAAGTGTCCACTTTTTCTTACGGATGCCATCAATCCATTCTGCTACCTCAGGATTGGTATCACGAAACCGTACAAACGCTATGTCAAAATCAACCATAGAAGGAGTATAACCTATAGAATAATAATACCATTAACACTATTCCGTTTACAGATTTGTCTTAGCATAATATATTCAAAATAGTTGTTAACAAAACTAAAGTCATGAGGGTCTTCTTCAATCTTGCATTCTTGAATCTTTGATTAAGACTACTAGCAACATGACGAAGGCAAAACACGTGATGCGCAAAAGGTGGTTACCAACCGGCATGATTCTCCACAGCAAATATTATGCTCCGGTGCCGATCTGAAATGAGACATATATTTTGCATTTGGGTAACGTGGAAGCGAATGTTAGCAAGGAAGTATTCTCAGGCTTCCAACGTCTCCCCCTCAACAATGGCAAATGCCAGTAGCAGGCATTCATTATTCCCATCCTGGCTCGTGGCAATCAACAACTTTCCTTTATATTTGCCATATAAATGAGTCCCATCAATTTGAATGATGGGTTTGCAAAATTTAAAAGCCTCGCAACACTGTCTAAAAGTCCAAAAAATGCGATGAAATACACGTTTTTCCCGTACCAGTTGATGTGCCACAAAATAAGCATTTGTTTGAATATCAAAGAAAGAACCTGGTGAAAAACGAAGCATGTAGCTGCACCACCTAGGCAAAAATGCATAAGATTCTTTCCAATCCCCGTAAATCATTGTCATTGTTTTTTGCTTCGCATATCAGGCCTTCCAATATGAAACTTTAAATCCATGCGTATTGGTGATCCTCTCCTGAACCGATGCAATTGACACAGACGGTTCCTCCTTAACCATTCCTAACAATGAAATTGTAACATTGACATTAACAAGTGAAGCAATAACATCAACATCAATATTTTTCATATAGAGCAAATTTAATACAAACATACCTACTACAAGTGAAGCAATAACATCAACATCAAGCTGTTTGTGACCCTGTGTAATATGATCATTCAGGCAATTGTGTTTTCCACCCCATCTTGAAACAAGCAAATTCTCACCGTACGTTGGTTTAATTACCCTAACCCTCCAAGGGCAATCATCGTTGTTTCGAACACACTTCATGCTAAACTTGTTAGGCTTGCTCTCAACCACAATGGCTTCTTGATGCTCCTTCATGAGGTTCCGCTTAATTGGAGTTTGTGCATTCTTTTTGGATGCAAATTCTTGTTTAACAAACAAATCGTCCCCTAATTGTCATGGACCTTGCACTGAACCCGAACCTGAAGCAGAACCGGTAAAAGATTCTTCTTCGCTTGGATGATTCCAATCAATATATGTGTAATGTGGAATTCCATCCCAAAAAGGAATGACCTCAGCACCTAAACATATCAAGCAAATAAAATACTATAATATACAAATATACATATATGACAAGATTTTCATTGGTTTCAGTCATCTAACATACCTTCAACAACTTGTTTTGGTTGAGTAGATCCAACGTCGGCATGATTACAAATTTGAGACGAACCCACATCAATATCTTCTTGGAATTCAGTCGCATGCACACTAACATCCTCATGATTATCCGACACATTAGCATCCTCTTCAAGAAGACGATCTTCCATTGCGGTATTTTCATCATCGTCTTCCATAACCCAAGTTGGATCATGTTCAGCTTCCTTAGACACATTTACACCTGGAGCAGCATATGATGATGAATTATGTGCAGAATTAAAAGCAATTGACCTTATGGGTAAACTAGCATCCTCTGCTACGGTAAAATCCATGTACAATTCTAAAAAATCCTTCCTTGACTGGTTGAAAAATTCTTCCATTACCATTTCTATGTCTTCATCATCCAGTAGTTGAAACCCCATGTATTGTTTGTGTTGCCATAATCTTGTTGTCACCAAAGTGATACGTTGGTTGTCCTTTAGACCTAATTTTTGTCGTATCTTCTGATGCAATTCACCCAGTGTTGATTTTCGATTGATACGCGTTGGCATGTTACCCCCTTCAAAAATAACCCCCCGTCATCCTTTAACTAACATTCCATTAGAAAATAGTACAACACGAGTACTCCCACTATCTGAACTCATTTGATGTCGTCAACAAAAACAAAAACTTTAAATATGCTATAAAGAAATGGATCAGGAAAATATAACCTGTGCACAAATGGATCAAGAGAGACTGTTTAAATAAAATCTGAGAGGATAAATTTGACAACCCCAAATTTCAAAATAGTTTTCAAACGGCCCTAGATTTCAAAATAATTTAAAATTTTGTATTATTTTTCAAAATTTGCCGGCAAGTAAGTACCATAAATTTGAGAAAATAATTTTATCATTCCTTTAATCAGACTTGCCTTAATTAAGAGGATTGCCACTCCTTTTCCTAAATTTGTAACGCGGTGCATGATGACTTAACTTTTAAAAAACATGGTAAGTTCCTTTCAGTTTAAAGGTGGGATTAGTAGCTTTATGCACTCGATCATGCTTTTTGTCTGTGTATATCTTTTTTGTGTGAGTTGTGCTCTAATTAAGTTTCCCTTTGAGATCATGACTTTTGCTTTGGCATCCCTGACGATGCTATGAGTTATCAGGTCTCCAAATGACAGTTCTTTACGATAGCTTGTACTTGAGTTATTGCTTGAAGTCCTTTCATGTTTCTTGAGACATTTGAAGGGCATTGTTCTTCAGGATTATTTCGATAGAGTTGCGATCGTCAAAGTCGATCTCCAATAATTTAACATACTCGTTTTTAAGTACTGAAACTCCCAGTAATGTGAAACAACAAAAGTTAAATATGTTAACCCAAAAATTTAAGAAAATATAGAACAAAAAGAGAGAGAGAGAGAGAGAGAGAGAGAGAGAGAGAGAGAAGAATAATAGCGGGCATGGAAATCTGCAAACCAGGTATATTATTTTAATTTGTAGAATTGTATCATTCAATAAGTATCAGTACTGTATCAAATTTTTTTAATAAGCATCAATATTCTTTTAAAAAAAATTTATCGAAAATTGTAGCATGAGTATATATTTATATATAGATTGATTACTTAAAATCAGTAAAAAAAAAAAACTTCAGTTGATTGATTAAGATTCATGGTTGTTCTAAACCTTCTAATACTTATTTTCAATTCACTTAGATAAAAAAGATTGATTACTTAAATAATTTCTAATTAAATTTATAGAATTAATTGATTGATTCTTTTAAAGTAACTAAATCAATTAAAAATAAACCAATATAATTTTTAATTTATACTTATAAAGAATACTGTATGAGTATTTATTTTTAAAAATTTAACGATTAGAGAATTAAAAATTCAAGCAATTTTTCTGGAAAAAAAATAGAAGTTTCTGGATAAGTTAACTTTGAATTTCAAAATAAATAAAATCGATTATTGTAGGAATAAAATGTCATAAGGCTCAATTATATCGGGAAGCTAGGCAGGAGATAAATCCACAAAGTTGAACTGTCATCATGTATTCCTTTCTTAGGTTTTCTTACAAACACAAAGTGAAAGTTGCTTTATGAATTCTAAAATGGTTTGTTGGAGAAATAAATGTTAATTGGTTATGTAATTATACACAAATTAATATGTGTGTGATCAATCTTTTTATATATATATATATATATTACTGCTTTTTATATCATTTTTTAAATACCGACACTATTTATAAACTGAGTATAATTAATACTATGATTAAAATTTGGAATAATATAGCTTTTTTAATAACGAGAAAATATAAATTTATATATCACATATATTAGTGATATGTCGACATTAATGTGTTAAATTAAGAAATATGAGTCAATCCAATCTGTCTTTTTCTTCTGTCACTCCTGGATTTGTCATTCCTACCTATACCATGATTGATTGTCTCACAGGCATGTCTTCCACGTAAGGTGTTTATGTTTTATTCTTGACAATGATAGAAAAATAATTTTACTTCTTTCAAGGAAATAAGCACTCACGAATTTAGCCAACTAACTCATATAATTTTTAACAAATCATATTAACTATTATTTAAAATGCCATATATTAATAAAAATAATAATCATTAAGCATATTTTATCTTTCCAATAAAAAATTAAACATTTTATCAGTAGTTTTTTATTTAAAATAATTTACTGATATAAACATTTTAGTCTATATTAATACTATAATATATTGATAAAATCCATTTTCATATCTTCATAAATAAGCATAATTATTAATAAATACTATTTTCTCATAGGAAAATATTTCTTAGACACCCCACGTGCTAATCTACACCCAAGAGAGAGAAAAATAAAAAGAAAATAATAGATATAATAAGTATTTGATGTAAAGAGGAAAAAAATATAAAAAAATACTAGTATCACTATCCTTTTTATATATGAAATTGAATTATAACTATTGACTTATACTCGTTCACAATGTTAATAGCCCATATTTAAATGCTCAAATTTATGTTTAACTCACTACTACTAAAATAATATATACGTAACATGATGACATTTTTGTAATATTAGAATGAATATTATAGATCGGATTTTGACAATCAATATAAAATGTTAATGCTTTTCCAAATTTGTTAATATGTTATACAATACTTTTTGGATAGCTTATATTTTAATTAATCTAGAAAATCACTTTCAAGAACATTTTCTCATATAAACCTGTTTATAAAATCTTATTAAATATCATATTATGTGTTTCTAGAATCATTTCACTCTCAAAATGTACGATATTTCATTTTTATACTTTTTTGTTCTAATTCTTCCACCTTTCATGATCAGAATTATTGTTAATTTTCTTTGTGTTCTTGTTCTCATTGTTATTGCTTCATGTTGTTGTTCTCGTTTTCATTATTTAATGTGTAAGCTCTCATGAACAAAAGTGTTCTTGTTGCATTTATTGTATTTGAAAATTGGGTTTCCTATCTGTTATTCATTACATTTGTCATTATTTATATTTGCACAAATTAATGTCTGTCCGTGTTGGTACTATGGTTGGTTAATTTATACATATGTTAGTTGCATTACCTAAACAAGGATGGATGTTAACTACCTTAACATAGATAAGAGAACTATAGGCTCTGCTCTCTTGCGACCCTTACTTTAATAAGTAAGCAAGTCAATTACCTTTTGAAGCGCCAGTCGCTTAGAGCGACTAGCTAGGGCTGAGTCAAAAAGACTTTGATGGCCTGATCATCCAATTCACTCCATCAGACAAACATGATTTTGAAATAATAATAAAAATGTATGTGTTTACATGCCATAGTGTATGTTTGCAGTTTATGAACATGATAAAAATTGTATGTGTTTACATGCCATAAAGTGTGTGTTTACATTAGTGTGTGTTTGAAAATGAAAAACTAAAATTGTATATATGTTTACATGCCATAATGCGTATGTTTTTCCGTTGTTTAATATATATGTTGTTTGCGATATATATTGATAACACAGAGACTTTGAAGCCTTCTAAGTATGGGTTACACAGTTAGTTTACCCACAAGAAAGGTAAACGTGACGCATGATTGAAGGACATGACCCTTAGTAGTGGTGGTAGTAAAAAAGTCCGTGAAAGAGAAAAATTGGTAAAGTATCCTCATATGTTACTTGTATCAATATTTGTAATTAGTTTTACAATGATACATAGGGGCTAGACAATTGAGGACGCTCATTATATTATTGAGAGGATTATAAACAAATGTTAACTAAATTTTAACCATTGTAACAAAAATTGGTAAAGTATCCTCATTGGTGAGGGAGGACATGATGATAATGTTCTCCTCAAGCCGTCCCCTTCCAAGAATCTCATGTATGAAAATGCTTATATTCATTATTGTTTTAATAATTTATTTAATATTCTAGAACTATTTATTAATATTTGTTTACTTTTGTAAGAAATAATATTTCCAATGAATCTATTTCAAAGAAATAATTTTGTTTATTAATATTGGTTGAATCTTATTGAATTTTCTTTTATAAAATAACGAAATTTATTAAGAATAAACAAAGCACAAGGAGTGCCCATATGTGGGAACGATCCCCATATGTGAAAGGGATACTTAAGTGTTAGGCTATGTGATTGTGAGAGCAAGAAATAATGTTATCTTAGTACTGTATCACCATGAATAAAAAAAAATAAATTACAATTAAGATGATATTACGTGACTTTGACTAATTCACACTTGATTTGGCAAGTAACACTAACGTCCAATTGATTGATATGTGTGTTTAATATTATTTGTGAAGAATTCTGTATGAATAAGTAATATCATATTCATGAAAAAAATACTTCACAAATAAAAAAAACTGAAAAAAGAAAAAAGTAATAATACTATTCTTTACAAATAATATTACTTCTTTTTCTTCTTTGACCAAAAAAAATATATCATTTGTGAAGATTCTTTTATGGATATGATCAATTTTTATATTTTGGGTTTATTATCTTTTTTATTTCTATTTT
>PYAF01003854.1:495727-552507 GCA_007407185.1 Glycine tomentella
AGATTATTATTATTAATCAATATTATATTTCTTTTAATTTATGTTTGTTTTCCTATTTTTTAAGTGATTATTATAATATTATCATAATGCTTGTAACAATAAAAAAGAGGAAAAATCTACCCTTAAATTATTATCCTTAAATGAAATCAAATTTGCGGTATGATAAATTAGACTAATAAAAATGTACTAATATTTTGATCCAACAAAAAATTACTGACATTCTGATCCAATAGAAAATTATTAACATTTTAGTCCAATAAAAAATTACTAACATTTTGATCAAAAAAAAAAAAGTTACTAACATTTTGATCCAACAAAAAATTACTGATATTTAGGTCCACTAATAACTTACTAAATTTTTCGCCTAATGATATCTTACATACATTTTTGTCCAAAATTTATTTAGCATGTTGACAATTATTTTTGTGACATTTTTGTTCCTCTATGTGATATAGACTCTTTCATTAAAGGTAATGAAAGAAAGTTAACAAAATGATAGATTTATCACCTTTTACACTTTCAGAAACTAAAATTTAAATTTTTATCTTTCAAATACAAATTTATCGACATTCAAACACATTAATAAACAAAAACCACTATTTGCTCAAAATTATAACAAGTGAAATCAAAGCCTCCACACATGGTAAGAGAGTAAAACGAAACACGGAATCTGGTGAATCTGTCCTTCACACCGAAAAACATGCATCTTTACGTTACAATTCAGTACTGTTCACTCAAACTTTCTTTAAAAAAAGAAAAACGCCCATGAAATGGAAACATGTACAAAAGGCTAATCAAACATTCATATGATCAAGTCAAAAATTGAACTGAAGCCCTGAGCAAGAAAGGGAAACCCTTGCTGTATCAGTGTATCCCGAGCAGTGTTACTAAAAAGTAAATTTGCCCAAGTGCACAAGACAATATATAAATTTGTAAAATATATTCTTTGGCAACCACTTAAGACACAAACGACACAAATACCTGACTCTATCCTGAATCTTGATCCCCTAGGTCTTTCACAAAATAGAAATGTATAATCCAAGGACAAACTATTTATGCGCAAATAAAGATAGCATACATGCCGAACATTGCCATGTAAAATAGAATATGGCATCAATCACAAGTCATTAATGAGAACAGGAATTCATGAAACATACAGTTTGACAAAAAAAAGAAGATTGAAAAAAAGGCATAATTAAAATGGGGGCGAAAAGAATTGAAACTCTTATTGAGATTGATGTAGAACAAATTGGAGAAAACAGCATTGTATCTTTAAATCCAACTTTGAATCCACAATGGTGTTAAATTTCAAGTAAAGAGGGCACACCACACCTGACGTCTTCCTCTTCCATCCAGGTTGCAAAAGTTCGTTGCAGTGTCAATTCAAATAAATAATAACCCAAAAAAGACAAAACTTAGCAAACAAACCAATGCACTAACACGACTCTTTCATATTATAGTGCTTGATTATCCCCAACTGCTCGGGTTAGGTTATGTTATAATCAGATTTAACAAATTTCAATCTATTTTTAAAGCCTCTTCCAATTGATGGTTATGATTAAGATCATCATGCAAAAACCAAAAGGAAGTGTGAATCAAACCAATTAACAATATGAAATCAAAATATACATACGGAAAGGCATCAAAAGCATGCAACTATTGCAGTGAATTTCAACCTAAAACAGGGTTCTTTCCGCTTCGGGAGCTAGGGAGTAAGCATGCAGAAACAGTACCTCCAACGAATTGAACCGATGATTTGGCTAATTAACTACAAGCTTTGCTACCCTAAGCCTGTTAAACATCGAAAACCATTTGATGCATCAGAAAATTAACTTAGGAAAACCAACCAAAAGCTCTGAACTAAAAAGAAAAGATTATCACTGCATTGCATTCAACTCTATCAATTAATCTATATATACTGATATATATATATATATATATATAGATATATATATATATAGATATATATATATATATATTTTTTTTTTCCTTTCCTTACAGCAATATATAAACTACTACTACTACTAAAAATCAACTAAAGCTGCCCCTTGCATCTAAAACCCTAGAATGCCGCAAAACAACACCAGCAAGGAAATGAGCATCATCAGCATGGTTTGTTTCTAAATTCCAAATTTCCAATCCAACATTTACGTTTTCCTCTTTACAAAATTCCACGCCTCTGTACCTCCAATCTTCCAAGACCTTCCTAAATTCTCTTCACCTCTGCAAGAAATCAAACCATAAACGGTGTATCAGTTTCCTCGTCAAAATCCAAAAAGAGATAACAAACATTGGAAAAAAGAGAGAACCTTGGTGGGTGTATCAGCGACTCTGTAAGCATCAGCACTTATCCCCACTAACCACAAGCCAGGGAAAACACTCTAAAATAAAATTTTATATAAAAAATTAGAAAAAACAAAAGCATGAAAAAGCTGAAAGGAGTTGAGAAAGTGAAGAAAAGCGGCGGGCTTACATCTATTTGTTTCTGTACATTCTTGGGCCGCTTCCTGGGCCTGCGAGCGGGCCTGGAGCCCGTCATGACGAAGATGTCTTCTTCGATCTCTTCACGAGAGAGAGCGATCCAGAATTTCCTCTTCTCCTTCTTCTCACTGCACTGCGTGTCCGAGAACCCGCGGAGCCGGAGCGACTTCGGCGCCGGGTTGTTGTCGCCGCCGTCGTGGAATTCTCCGTTGTTGGTGGGGTGATGGTGGTGGTGGTTTCGGGAAGGTCCGGTGCCGATCTCGAGGGCGGTCTTGGGGAGGAGCGCGGGTTTGCGGGGGCGTAGCTTCCACGGCTTCTGCACGGAGTCATCGGCGTCGTCGTCGTGCGGTGGTTGTGGTGGTGGCAGCAGCGGTGGTCGTGGTTTGAGAGGGAGTGAGAACCGGTTGCGCGCGGTTCTGGATCCGAGGCGGTGGGGGCGGGAGTCGGGCTCGGAGGAGTCGGGCTCAGAGGCGTGATCGGAGGGGCGGCGAGAGCGGTGGTGGTGGGCGGCGTTGGTGGCGTTGTTCTTGGCGATGGCACCCCATTTCAAGAAGGGGAGGGCGAAGTTGTGCAGAGGCTGCGACTTCACCGGAGCCGGTGCCGGTGCGGTGGCCATTGAGAAAGCACAAAACAATACCTCTCTCTCTTTCTCTCTATGAGTATCTTCGGAAGCTCGATGAAGGGTCGCTAGGAAACGGCGTCGTAGAGAATGAGAGAGAGTGAAGAAGCTGCGCAGCTAAAGTTGGAGGAGGAAGGAGTGTGGTATGGAAATTTAGAGAGTTGGTTTGGTTATTTCTTTCTGTGTTGTGCACTAGTGCTGCTACTTAAATTCTTATGGCTATTGGCATTTTTACCCTTTGTGTTTCTCTTTTCTGCCCTTCCTTCTTCAATCCATCCTCCCATTTTGGATTTTAGGGTCCCCCAATCCCAATTCCATGGCCCACTGCTCATATAAACCATTTGCTCCTAATCGCAACGTTCCTGTGATTAATGTTAGTAGAAATTAACAAATTTGATCTTTTGATAAAATTTTATCCAAATATTAATAAATACCTTATTTGTTTTTTTTACTATCTTATAAGTGTAAAATATCTAATATTTTTCTACTGAAAATTTGATTAATCATTTTTACTGAGAATTTTTTGTATTCACAAAATTTAAATCCAATATTTTATCAAAAGATTCACTCAAATGTTTTTTAGCCTCTCAATTTGAGACATTTTGATTTAGTTTCTTAATTAAAAATTTACTATTTTTAGACTCTCAACTTCACAAAATTTTAATTTTAATCCCTCAACTTCATTTTATAGGATTATGTTATTTTTTTAATTTCTCAAATTCACTCAAGGAACTAAAAATTATATTGTGTAAATTGGAAAGATTAAAAATTAAATTTTTAATTGAGAACTCAAAATAAAAAGAGTCTCAAATTTAAAGAAATAAAAACATATTTAGTAAAAATTTGACCAAATTCTGCATGAACATACTATTAATCAGTAACACATTATTTAATAATTATAAAATTATAAAAAATATAAAATAAGAGAGATAATCATTAGTCATTAAATAAGACAATAGCTATAAAGTTTTATGATTTTCAACAAATATCACTTAGTAATAAAATATGTTTAGTTATAATATTTTAATAATGATTATAATATTTCCATAAATATGTATTATAATTAAATTTCTAATTTTTATAATAAAATTTACCTATTTTTTGTTATCTATGTATAGTTTTCATTTCTCATCTTGTTCTCAAAATTTTCATGGATTCATCCCGTTAAATGATTCTAAAGTTATCTCATTTAGCCAACAACAATTTTATTTTTTTTCATGCTCTTTTACCGGATTCGAACTTGACACCCTATGAAATTGGAATTGTCCTGGCGACAACAAGAGTGTACCTCGATGCTAAAACAAATCATTCATTGAGTCAAAATATCATACTTTTCTCAGAAATAAAAGATAAAAAATAAAAAAATATTTTTAATCTTTGAAACAGTTATCTCTCACTTATAAAATCTTTTAAAATTTATTAATTTTTTACTTTTAAATTTTAAGCCTTTTAAAATCATTTTATATCTCAAATTGACTCAGCACCTTTACATATAATGTTAAGAAAATACACCATAATATTAAAAAGGCAACACCATAAAAAAATAAGAAAACACAAACTCCTCATGCTACATCCATAACACAAATTTATTTATTTTAACTTGATTCGAACTTAAGGTGATGATTCTCTCATGAGGTTAGAGGTTCTTTCCATCTCATGAAAATCTATCTATTTATAAATTTAATATCTTAATCTTAAAAGAAGGAATAAATTCTTAATTTTGTTATGATATCTTTAAATATAACTAATATCTTAAAGATAAGATAATAATCTTTTTAATCTAAGGAATATATTATATATTTGAAATTGGAAATTTAAATTGTTTTTTTAACAGATATTCAATATATACACAGTCGAACTATGCATTACAAACTCGGATTTAAATCTGTTTAATGAAGTCATTTGTATAAGCCAGAGTATTTAAAAAATGTTTGTTTCCCTTAACTCGCTAACTTATTTTATGCAAATTTCAAAAACTATGATATATTGTGTCAAAGACAGTTACACATTCTTTAGAAGAAAAAAACAATTACACATGTTTATATGTTTTTGGAATTGTCATTCTTGTTGATTGATCTTGTTTATGCTTTGGGCGGTCCTGTTTATTGGGGTTTTGACGTTTTGTACAGTTATGAGTTGCTACGCGATTAACGTGAAGGCATGGCTACTAGTTGAGTTTGATTTAAGGTAATGATGTGTATTTCGAAGTGTTAACTTTGTTAGAATTAACATTTATAAACCTCCTCCATATGGCACATTTGGACCAAGAAATTTGAATAAAAAATGAAGGGAAACAAAGGATAACTTTCATGCCTAACTTAGGCTTCAAAGACTGTTCCCTTTTTTTTATTTGAGTAATTTCCATTAAGACTACATTAATATTGTTCAATTATATTATCGCTTTTCTTCGATAGCATTCAGTAACTTATTTTCGTTTGTTTTTTGTGTTGTTTTTTTTTTCTATTCCTCCCTGTATTAAAAAAATTATTTTATAACAAATGTGTAAATCAATTAACGTGAATTTGTTTTCAAATAAATAGAGATATCAAATTTGAATTTTGAATATGCAACTACTCGTTTGGAGAAAAGTTGTCACCAATAATAATGGAGAAAAGTTTTGTCACCCATAATACTCCTACTTGGCTCCATCAATATTATTTTCAATGGAGAATATTTGTGATCTACACAACAAAAAATTGTTATTTTAATCAAGTTTTAAGTGTAGCTACTTTTTTTTGCATGACTAGGAGATATTTGAGATTTTTATTTGACACTCAACTAATTCTCTTCATTGGATCGACCCATTCTGGGAGTTAAATGGTACTTCTTTGGCTCTCAATTTTTTCTTTCCACCGTGTCAGTCGATTTTGGAGTAAAGTGGTACCTCCATTTGTGACTCCATGTACAAGTTGGATAGTAGTACCGCATACATTTTGTGATTTGGTTTGATTTTCTAATCTTATTATAAAAAATTGTGTCAAATTGAACAAATCATATATTATAATTATATTTTTTTATTGTTGTAATCAATAATAAGTATTAAATAATTTATTATTATTATTTTGTTTGATAATCAAAATATATATTTTACTTTCATATGTTAAAAATGATTTACTAATAGTGTTAAATATCAAGTAATGTACAAATTATTATTATGTTATAAAAAGAGTTGGTAATATTATTTTATATTAATGTTAAATAAAAGTGAAAATAATAATTTTCAATTAAGATAGGATATTAAAAAATTTAATAAAAGATAATATAGCATAATAGTTATAAAAGTTTAGTTGATAAATTATAAATTATGATAGTATATTATTAAAAAATAAAAAGTCGTCGAACTGAATGTAATCAAATCATTGCAGATTGATTTAGTTTTATTTAAATTCGATGTTATATTAAAAATGAGCCACATATTTATTTTATATTTAATTTAGATAAATTTTTATTTAAAAATTAAATCAAGTCACATCACAATCACAATTTGTTATTTAAAAATTAAATTAAATTGCATCACAATCACCCAACCACAAAGTATCACCATGACCATCCTTCCCTCTTTTTGCATAAAAAAAGAGGGAATGAGAGACTAAGAGAGAATGAGAGACTCACAAAGGTTAATACTGATTTTCATTTCTCCTCCAAAACATGGAATTTTTCACCCTAATAATATAAAAGAATAAAAATTATTCAAACAATACAACTCAAATTATTTACACAAATTATATAAATCATTACGCTAGGTGAGAAATTGGTTTTCTCACCGTGATTTTTTTTTTTTTCATTTTTTACGTTGTGAAATTGATTTCACAATGTTTTTTTTGCCTGCTATGACTTACGAGCACTGAAAATTATTATTTTTTCCAAATAAACCCAAAACATCTATTTTTATATTAGGACTAATATGCAATATTTAAAAATACACTTCAGGTATCCGATCATTAATCTCAACCGTCCAATATTTATTTATTATATACTACGGTGAATTTTTCATTATGTTTGATTGTGTCGAAAGAGGAATGAAAAAAATAAAATATGATAGAAAGAGAATAGAAATAGATACTTGATCACAGGCTCCTTCGGGTTTAACACCTTTTTAAAGTTCTTTCTTGCCAAAATGATAGCTTGAAGGTAGTTGCATAAAAGATTACTAGATATCCTATTATCCGGGTGTTCCACGTTATAAGCACGTAAGGGGAGAGATATTGTAAGTTATAAGCACATAAGGGGAGAGATATTGTAAGCAGTTTTACTCTTGTATATGCAAATAGACTGTTTCCGGATTCGAACTAATGAGCAACAAATTACTAAAACACAACTTTACCAAATAAAAAAGATTTTGTCTCATGTGAAGTTTATTGTGTTAGGGTTTGTTTGGCTGTGAGAAAGAAAGAAGAAAAAGAGAAAAATGTAAGAAATAAGAAATAATTTGATTCAAGAGAAATTGATGAAAATAGAAGAATTTTTTCTAAATTAAAGTTAGTTGGTAACTATTAAAATAATGGAAAAGAAATATAAATACAAACTAATTAGAGTAGGCTAAGTTGAAGGAGAATTATATAATTTTAATTTTTGAAAATAAAAATAATTTAAAATTCCTTTTTCTCTCTCCCATCGTCCCACAAAATCCATAGTTGCACTTGCACATCTACTTCTAAAAGCTCAGGGTTTGCAACCATCAATTTTTCCAATCTGAAATTTGGATAGATTTGGCTTTATCTTCTAAGAGGTTCAAGGTCTGCCATTTAGCACGTTAATTAGTTTCTGCCACATGTACTTTAAGATCCAAAAAGTGGAATTGTTTCACATTTCAGAAAGGCCCAGGTTCATTTTTCATGTCAAAATTTATATTAGAGTCGTAGATCTCAAATCATTTTTCATGTTCAAACTTATAAGTGGCTTAATATTGTTGTTATAACACAAGCAGGGATGAAAACTGTTAGCAATAGTTCTGATTTTAAATACTTTTTAGTTTCTGAGATTATTGTATATAAATGCATCATTGCATCAATGAAAATAATCAAGTTTTATTCATACTCTTTTTTTTCTATCTCAAGTTTATTAATTTTCCTCAAGAAACAGTGAATGTGTAAATGTGATTGAGTGAAACACAAAGTAGCTAACAAAAACTTCTCACAAAATCATCACTTGACAAATTAAATGACAGTCATATTCATCATTGCAACAATCAATTCTTAACGGGATTAATAGTTGATACAATCAGACAGCTTGTTCGTAATACACCATGGCAGAGGCGCCTTTTTAACTAAAACGAGATTTGTCAAATTAAGAGATGATTTTGAGAAGATGAAATGGTGAAGAGTATCTGAAAAAAGAGAAATTAGTGCCGGAAAAAAAAAAGAGAAAGTGGGAAAGTGAAAAGGGGTAATTTTCATTTTCAAAGTTAAAACAAAATAAAGTGAAATGAAAATTGCTTAGTAGCACTTTAATTTATACTGTTGTAAAACAAAGGATGAATGAATTTTTAGTTCGAGTCGGAAGCTGTTGATTGCTTCCTTCACTCTTTCGAATCGGTATTCTAAAAGAAAAAAAAAACATTTGGAAATGTAATTTTATATTTTGGATTGACCTAGATAAAAAAGAAATACAGGAAATAATAATTTACATCTCGATTATAAATAATTAAAAATAAAAAAGAGCATTTATGATTCGTTTTATAGGAAAAAAATAGGAAGAAAGAAAATAAATAAAAGATACTACTTACAAAGTATTTTCTTTTGTTTGATTGAAAAAAAAAATTGGGAGAAAAATGAAGGACAATTTAATTTCTAGAAACCTTATTTCATTTTCTCTATTTTAAATTTTAAATTTTTTTCTTCGTTATTTTCCTTCCATCTAACCAAATGATCCATTAAAGAGAATTGTCTATTTTTATAATTATCATTTCAATCAAATAAATAATACGATAGTCTATGGCTTATATTTATTTTAGGATTACTTATAAGACTCTATTTGAGTGTTTGATTCTACTTCTTAATTAAAGACTTTTACTTTATAATTTTGACAATTTTATTTCTCACATTTTTTATAAACAATCTCATTCCAGAAATTATTAGCAAAACACTATGAAGACTAATTCCTATCACTACTCCACCCAACCTCCATTGATGTGGGTTGCTATGTCTTAACAAATAAAAAAAAATGAACGTGTAAATAAAAATAATAGTATAAACATCCCTCGTGAATCGCGAGTGTGTTAGGTAACAATATATAATGCGATTATATATTACTATATTATATTTTTGTATTTTAAAATTAATGTGTAATAGAAATAATACTACAAACAAATAACGTGTAAATAAAAATAATAGTATATGTCAATTGTATAGAGAGGAAAATCAAAATAGAAGATTTGCCAGTTGCCACCCCTTGATTTCTTTTGTGTGATATAAGACATAGTGAACAAACTTTTTTTTTCTTATAAGATTTTTTTATGTATTAATTATATTTTTAATTAAAATATTCTAAATTTATCTCTTTTTCTCTCTTATAAAAATTGAAGAAGATAAATCGATTTTAATAAAATTAAGGATATATTTTTTTAAATATTATAATTATAAATAAATTTAATGTTAATAACTAAATTAATTAATTTTTTAATTAATCAACTATATATCTTCTAATCAGGTACGGAGATAATCATATTGAATGAGTAATACATGTTAAATATTATGTTTACAATATTAATTCTATTGTTGTTTTTTTTTATTATTATTTCAAACACAATCTTAATAAATATTGTTGAATTGTTCATTTTCAAAGATAACCACATTTAAAATTGTAGTGTTAATTGTCCCTGGTATAAAACAAAATATAGAAGATTTACCGGTTGCCATCCCTTGATTTCAATGATTTGTTTCATATGATATTATTATCCTCATTATCTTCCTTCCAATAATGGAAAGTAACTAGGTATAGAATTATAGTAGCACAAGCGAAGCTGAAGCTATATCGAAGGCACAGCAAAGTTGAGTTGAACCGAAAATGCCTGCGACGTTGAGTCTTCCAATCATAGACCTCTCTTCTCCCCATCGTCTTTCCACAGCCAATGCCATTCGTCAGGTTTTTTCAACTCACTTCCTTCTATTCTCTGCTTTTCTTTCTCACAAGCCAAAGATTATGTCACGAATTTCATGTGTGTGTTAAATGTTATTGAATAATTGGCATCTATGAATAGGCATGCGTGGAATATGGTTTCTTTTACCTTGTGAACCATGGGGTGGACACCGATTTTGTGAGCAAAGTGTTCGACCAAAGTGGCAAGTTCTTCTCGCTTCCGGTCCAACGCAAAATGGACCTGGCCCGCAAGGAATATAGAGGCTATACCCCTCTCTATGCTGAGACTCTTGATCCTACTTCACTCTCCAAAGGTATTCTTATTTTCTTTCAGACATGAATTACTCACTCCTAAATTAATTTTACAAAATCAATTTTATTTAAACTCAATTATGCAAACCCCACTCAAGCACACTAAGTAATGAGGCTTCCTCCAACACATATCAATGACTAGCAATGATATATGGTATGTGCGTGGCCAATGCTGAAAGAAAACCGTGTATGTCCTTATGCAACTATTTATCTTCTAGAATGAGAGAAAAATTTTGATCGTTCCTTATTAACAGGTGATCCAAAAGAGACCTATTACATTGGTTCTATAGACGATACCTCTATTGCTCATCTGAATCAATGGCCTTCTGAAGGTATGGCTTTCCTTTGCATTCATTTCATTAGGAATAGGTGTTGTATTCTAATTTGTGGGTGGTTTGTTTTTACACAAGCTTGACTTGAGATGTTTTTCTGGCAAGGACACTTCAGAATTACTGCCAAACTGGAGACCTACAATGGAATCCTTATATTGGAAACTACTGTGAGTTTCATTAGCCTGTCAACGTGTTTTTCTATTCCTTGTTATCAAATGTGTACTATAAGTTTCAGTTGTTATTTACCAGAAAATATAAAATTGCAACATCTGTTGTTCTTTTAGGTTTAGTTACAAACAATGTCAATAGCATATTGATTTTCTCTGTAAATTTAACTAATCTATAAGACACAGAGGGGTTTGTGGCCTGAGTATTTATTGAGAACTTTATTCATGCATCTTTTCATTGTGAGTTTGTATGTTTTATGCTGAAGGAAAGTATGGCCGAGCCTGAGCATCCATATGCATGTTTTCTTTTGCTGTAAAATTAAGAATTTGCATATTCTTCTTGTCTTTCCCAGGGCTGCTGGAAAAAGTCTGCTGTCTCTGATTGCCATGTCTTTGAATCTGGAAGAAGATTACTTTGAGAAGATAGGTGCCTTGAACAAACCAGCAGCTTTTCTTCGCCTTCTGCACTATCCAGGTTTAGCATTCTTTTTCTTTTCTCTCTTCTGGACCTTTTTATGCAAGCAGAAAGAACCATATCCACAAATTTATGTCTGTTTGTTATCACACCAAAAAAATTATCTTCCATGTTGACTTCGGCTTTATTTACTGTTATTTCCTCCTGTTCAATCTTCATGTTGGACAACGGAACGTAATTTTTTTATTTTCAAGTATTGATTTTTAGGCCTGAGCTATAATGCCCATGAATGTGGCAGTAGTCCATATAATGAAATGTATGGTATATTTGTATTTATTTTCTGCTTGTTTATTTTTGCAAATACTCCTTTTGCTAGTTGCTGAGTTGTAGCTAGATTTGAGTCAAAAACTGCTATTCTGGTGGCAATTATAGTTTGTGTTTTATATCATATTCTATAGTTCTTTCTGCTGTTTTATTAGTAGGGACTAGGTTTTCAAACTGATTTTCCTGTGTAACCTTTTATTGTTGTTAATATGCCTTCCAAATACATTAGGTGAATTGGGATCTGATGAGCAGATATGTGGTGCCTCTCCTCATTCAGATTATGGTATGATCACTCTCCTAATGACTAACGGTGTTCCTGGACTGCAGGTTTTCTTCTTCCCTGTAGTATACTTTCTATTCTATTAGTATGGCATGTCCCTAGTATTAGAGAGACGAAACGGAGTTGAACTCCTTACAGGCAGGGGATACTATCTCCCTGTGTCAGGATTCCAATTGCAGAACAGAATGATTAGAAACAAATGAAAGAAAAAAGAATGGCAAAGGAAACAATCTCAAGACCTGATACTCCTGTGCCCTTTAACTGTACAAGTCTTCCCTCTTTCCTCATGCATGTTGAATCTTCCTTTCCATTTGTGGACCACCACCTTTCCAGTTTGTTTCTAACAGCCTCATCTCCCATCATTTCCTTTCTCACTTCTTGAAACACCATTTGTTTTAGTTTCTAAATCCCTCTTAATTTTACCTTTCATACACCTCACTTCATGCTTCCTTTCTGACATATACCTTATTCATTTGAGCTCTATGATCTATCATATAGTTATTGATCTATAATTTCTATTTCATATTTAGAATTCATAATTTCATTTAATTAAAGGGTTGTGATTTTACATTTATAGATCTGCAAGGATAAGGTCAACCAACCTCAAGTCTGGGAGGATGTGCCTCATGTAGAAGGGTGAGTTCTTGATTAAGAAGTTTTTATAAATAATATATTACTACTTTTAAGTCTATTTAAATCACAACTGCATTATATCATCTAGAGATAGACTAAAGCTCCATTAAAAATTATGCACTTTATCTGCTCTTCTTTCCTAGTGTTAGGTGTTTTCGGTTTTTATCTGCAGGGCATTAATAGTGAACATTGGAGACATGATGGAGAGGTGGACAAATTGTTTTTACAGGTATCCATCATCCAATAAGTGCTATTTCTTTTGTTTTTTTACTAATTACAGCTGTTGATTGAGCAACTTTGCAATCGATATTTTATACATATTAAGCAATGTCTTAGTCTACTGCCACACTGGTACATATCATTCTCAGCTTTTGTCATTACACTTGCAGGTCAACACTTCACAGGGTTATGGCAACAGGAAAAAAACGTTATTCCGTAATTACTAACCACTTCCTCAGTTGCTTTAATGTGTTATTGTTGTTTTTGTGTTGAATGATTGCTTATGAATGGCTTTTTTTTTCAAGGGTAGGAAAAAATAGATGGAATTTATACCTTTATATTTTTCTTCATACCAACCAAAAAGAAGTATGGATAGTTGATTGGATTAGAATACTCATTATTGAACTTAGAAATTGAAGAATAAATATTTGTGTGATCCCACAAGCTCTATGGGTCGAGTGAGTTTTTAGACATAGGTGACAGAGTTTGTGACCCACACTATCTCATACACACACAGAGGGGAGGGGTGAAAAATTCACATGCAAATTCTGATGACAAAAAGTTTCATGCTATGGGTAAACTATCATAATTATTATGGTGATCTTGTGGGGATATTTCGTGGTTTCTCCAAACAATATTAATTACTACCTCTGTTTCAAAATTATTTATGTTTTTGTCTTTTCTTTTTAGACTTTGATTTCTATACACTGTTAGTATAAGTTTTTACATTGTTAATTGTTAATTAATAAAAAGTCATGATAGGTATGAATTTTAAAGTAATTATTATAAAAATTAATAAAATTACCTATCTGTCAATTTATAGTTGGATGATAATGTATACACTGTTAGTGAAGCCTCTATTTTATTTTCTTTTTATTCTAAAACTATTCAAGTTTTTAAGTCTCATTAATTATTTTTTCCCACATACTTTCCTATATAAAATAACTAGATTTAATCTTTATATACCTTCAACCTATTTAAAAAGCACTTCAACAAAAAAAAAAACAAATTACATTTACATCTTATATTAAATAAAAGCATTTTAAATTAAATATTTTGTGTGCGTTATCCTTAAATATCAATGGTTTTGGAAGTTAGTATAATGCTAGATGACACGTCTAGATAAAGCTTCTGTCTCTGCTATTTTGGGTTGATCAAGGTGCTACTCGGCCACAACATGACTTAAAATGAAGAAATTTGAACTTAAAATAGTTTTTTTTAGCATGGATATTACCGAACGAGGTAGTTAGAGATAGAATATCCTTTTTCTACTGAAACACTGTATCAGACAGAAGATGATATCTTTTCAAAGAGTCTTAATGTTTAAGTTATATCTTAAAAAAATGGAACAAAGGAAGTTGTCGATGTCATAGATGGTGAGAATGTTCTTTCTACCTATTACATTACAAATTCAGCTTCTTTTTAATTGCATTTTGATGAGGTCTTCTGGTTTGTTGGCATGATTTGCTTATGCATTCCAGTTAAATATGAATGATATTTTGCAATTTTGCAGGTGGCATTCTTCTTTGACCCGGCCTCAGACTGTGTGGTGGAGTGCTTTGAAAGTTGCTGCAGTGAATCATCTCCTCCCAGGTAGAAAAAAAAAATTGTTCTCCAGTTGTTTTTTTCTCTTCACTAGTGACTGAAACTAAGATGTAATAAAAAAAGTTTTTCCAAAAAAAAAAAGAGGGGAGGGTGGAAGAGAGTTCAATTTAGATAGAGCAAAATAAACGTTGACTAAAGTTTTTTATTTTACCATTCAATTATTCACATTATTAAAATATTATAACCCTTTAGCTAGCTGTTTGTTCAAAGTTGATTAAGTTATAATGTAAAAAATATTTTATTAAAAGAAACAAAAAATTATGTAGTGATAGTGTGTATATTGTAATTTTTTTTACATTGTTATATAATAAAAAATTGTCATGCATACTAAATCTATTGACTTTTAGAAAAGTTTTTATGTAAAAGTTATACCTGTTTTGATTTTTTTATTAATTGAGAGTGTAAATTAAACTCAAAGATTTTTGCGCTGAAAGTGGTTAAAAAATAAATTCTGAAAGAAAGAGTGGAGTACTATAGAGTTATAAAGGTTGGCCTTGACCAGGTAGTTGAAGGAAGACTAGAGAGAGAGGTCGCGAGATAAAAATCCCACTAACAGACTTACAAGAAAAAAGACAAAGCCGACAAATATAACTCCCCTGGTGGAGGTCTTTATTAAAAGCTTACATGCGTACATTTCTTAAATTTTGCTTTTACACGCAAGATGCTATGAACTTTTGTCAATGTTTGCTGCAGATTCTCTCCAATACGGAGTGGAGACTACTTGAATGAACGGTTCAGACTCACCTTTGGTTCTGAGAAGGATCTAAAATGTGATTTATCCAGTTGAAGGACTAAAGGCCGTACTTATTAATGGTTTGGCTGCTACCACAAATGTGAAAATATATGCAGTTCATAGACTTATCAGAAAGCTTTTAAATTAATTTGCGAAACCTGGTCTATGACTGTTTGTGACTGTGTTTACATGGTTCTTGTCATATGAGATCGAACATACTATTATTGTTTTTGACTTTTTGTTGTTGATATTATGGTTAGTAGAAAACATACTATTTAAGCTGCAAGTTTGCAATAAGCTGATAAGATATAACTTAAATTGCAATAAGCATACTTTTAGGGTTAAATTCTTCCTTGAAAAGCACATCTTTTATCAAGGGAAAAATATATTTTCAATCTCTTTTAATTATAATCAAGATTCTTATACTTTTATATGGATGAATTTGAAAATTGAACACATTAAAGTTATTATATATGTTAATTTATTGACTTTTATGATAATTTATTTAACAATCATACTGAGGTTATTTGTGATTGGTTAATAGTGTATAATTATTTTACATTGTTAATATATAATCATTAAATTTTTATAAATAATTTGATCCGAATATGAAAGGAAAATAAAGTACTCACAACTCTGTTAACTACTTGCACCTATAAATATTTGAACTCTTCCCTTGATAAGTACATTCTTCTCGTTTTCGTTTCTGTTACTTTGCTAAAATATTTCTTGTCTTGTGTTGTAATTCTTGTAAATATCAACAGTTTATTTTGTAATGAGCAATTGTTTGTACAGTTTAGAAGAGCATAATGATTTAGCCTGAATACTACCAGCATCAGTGTAATGAGTACCTAAAGTCCTAAATTATAGCAGTTTATCGAAAGGATCACTCGTCTCAAGCAAAGGTCAATCCACATCAAAATACTTCGGATCAGGATAAATTTTTTTTATACATCTAAAGTATGAAAAAAGATGTTACTCTAATTTTTACTATGGTGAGTGTGATTTCCTCAAAATAAAAAAAAAAATACGAAAATGAGAACATATCTAACCTGTGTCCATGGATCATTAGTGGAAAGTTTTACTTTTAATCAGTGGGGCTTTATGACAATAAAGAGGAATGAGAATAATTGGAGAGTTGGTGCCTTTGGAACGAGATAAGCTGGATAAGCATTAACACTTAACAATCTTCTTTTGTACGAAGACAATATCCTATAAGCTACTAATATGCCCAAGATTCCTGCTTGGAAGCATTGCGACGTGGATTATCCCTACTACAAATGTTTCTACTTTTTTCAAAGAAAAAAAAACGATTTGACATCTCAAAATAATGTACAGAAGATTATAAAAGCTAGCGTAAGACCCGTGCATGAAGCAGTTTTTTTTTTTTTTTTTTAAAAAAAAAACTAGAGAGTGTGACTGGCCGAGAGAGATGATAAAAGTGAAAAGTAAAAAAAAAAAAAGACTATGCTTTGTGTCCAGTCAGCATGTGCTAATTGGCTGGACAGATTTTTTATACATAGAGATTATTCCTACTACAAATGATATACAAAAGATTATAAAAACTAGTGTCGGACAGTACATGAAGCACAGTTAATAAAATAAAAACAGAGAGAGAAAGTGTGGGACTAGCTGATAGAGATGATAAAAGTGAGAAATAAAAAAAAAATATTATGTTTTTTTCCAACTAACACGTCATAGTTGATTGGACAGATTATATACATGTATATATGAGAAAAAAATCAAATTACATTATCTAATTTTGATAATTATTATATTTATGATTTAATATAAAATTTGATTTTTATTATTTAACTATTAAATTATATCTATATATTATTAAGATCTTCTTTATTAAATTTTGTCAAAATTGAATAATGATAAAAAGATAATGAAATGATCGATATTTTAGTATATTTTAAAATATTTATATTACATTGATTTTAATTTATATAAATGAGTTGGCAAATAGTTTTTGATTAATATGAAATTTTGCATATATTATATATGCGAAAGGAACTTTCAATTCAACAATAAATTTTAAGAAAACATTATGCAATTAAAAGTTATAGAATGGTATAATAGTTGTCAAAATTATACCACTGTAATTTGAGTTCTCATCTCTCTATATATCTAGCTAGCTATATATAGAGAGAGAGATGACACTTTATGGGATAGATCACTATCTTAAGTGGTTTTCCATGACGTATTTTTAAGAGTCCTTAGATTAATCAAAGTCACACATTCTTATCATAATCTTTCACACCATAACATTACTTTCTTTAGTCTCATTCCCTCTCTTGGGATTAGCATGAGCCACCACCATGGGCCCTACTCATCGACATGTGCATTCACTTTTCTGAAGGGCGAATGCGCAACAACTATAACTCTAAGGAGTGGCGCCTCCTCCACGCAACGATTATTAAAACCTAATGCAGAGAAGAAACTAACGTTAATCTAGAAGAGGTATTGACAACAAAACTTTGAAGGAAAGGAAAAATTGGCATTCCTAAATTTTTGTATCGTTTTTTGTGTCCTCATCATCAATTACCATTAAGAACCCAACCATTAGTTATCATTAAATATTTAAATACCCATTCAAGATAATAACCTTGCTAATAACTTATCATGTAATATGATCCTAGTTAACATTCATATTGTTTTTATAGATCGTCCTTGATTGATTTGTGTTTAAGGAAATTAAAGAGGAAATAACAATAAGAATTTGAAACAAACTTCCTTAATCCTTAAAACAATTGCACATTCAATCAAACAAAGCATTAAGCTTTATGGAAATGGCGCACATATGAACAAAGGAATAGATGAAACCTGTCCAAGGATGAAAGCTTTAAATTATTTAACACATGGGACTAGAACAAGCAATTAAAAAGAAAATGAAAAGATGGAGAATAATAGAAGTGTAGGGGAAGATGCCAAACTCTATAGAGAGTGATAAGTCTAGCAAAGATTTGCCACAAAGGTATAAAAACCTTTATAAGATCAAAGAAAGGTTCAATCTAAGAGCTCACAAGAAGCATAGCTCTTAAACTTACAAAAGGAATTAAATTTTAATCTTATTCAAATCTATCCAAATGCAAGAGAGTACAAAACTATTTATAGGAAAAATTAGTGTCTTCTCTTAATAATATTGATGACTAAACCTAATTCTAAAGAAATAAAACTAAAGTTCCAAATTACATCTTAAACTAAATTAAAAAAAAAAACTAATCATTTGGAAATTGGGCTTTAGTATCATAACAACTCATTTATTATAATGAGAACAATTGAAAATACTTAAATAAAATCTAAAAATAAATCATAATGCAAGTCCATAATTGACTCATTGTTATTCAAGTTGGATCAAATGCATCTTTGGCTCTTCTTTCTCACTTTAGACTTGAGCTTCTAGGTATTGATCTCTTTTTCAAGCAATCTCTCATTTGTTTTCTTAGTTCTTGCCCTTGTTGTTGAGTCTTCTAGCCAAGTAGGTTCTTCATCTCTTAAGCACTTCGTTCTTTCATTGAAGACTTTCTTTTATCTCCATCATTATCTTTATTTTTTCTAACCATCATAATAAATTTTTAGCTTCTTGTTAGAACCTAAAAATATACATTTTTACAAATTTAGGCCATTTAAACTAGTTATATAATTAATCATTTATTAAAGATAGTCACACTTAAATATTTGTACTTCTGTTTAAAAATAAAAATGATTGATTTGTTAAAGTAGATTTGCTTAATTAATTATAATTCATATCGAGATTGATACTCACACTCTAGAAATATAATTCATAAAATTCTCACAATATAATTCATAAAATTCTCGCAATTATCAGTACTTATTTTATTTTTTTAAAATGTTCTCTTTATGAGTAATTGACTTTTTTTTTTTACAGAATCAATAATTTACCTTAGATGTATTAAAAGTTGTACGTAAATTACTCTCTGATATACATTATTGGATATAGATTCATTCTTTCTATGAATACAAAGTTCATTAAACTCCAGTAAAAAAAAAAAAAAAGTTCATTAAACTATTGAGATTTTTTTATCATTATTAAACTAATAAGATTGATACAGCAGTTAAAAGATCCAACTTCCGAGTCTTTGTGTAAGGTCTTACGTTTCAAATCTCATAAAAAAAAAACTATATAAGAATTTACAATTTGCAATTATTTTCAGTTGCATTCAAATGACTGTGATTACTTCCAGACGGATAAGGTAGAAGTTTTGATTATTTTATGCCATGCCACTTGCGATCGAAGAGTTTGGATAGGGAGTAAATGGATCTGCATAATATTATCGTCTTTATTATTATTTTATTCTGATATTTTAAGACAGTTTTGCACAAACTAAATCTTTATCATCATTATTAATAGAGAATATTCTGTCCATCCCATAGTAATTATCATGTAAAAAATAATTATATAATTGATTTTTTAATTATAATTAAAAGTTTAATTGAGTTTTTTAATTTTAAAAATTCAATTTAAGTTTTCAAATTATAATATTTTTAAATAATTGGAGAACATGACTCATTATTTTAATAATTGATAGATTCAATTAAAGTGTTTTTAAATAATTGAAGAATTTGATTGAACTTTTTAATGATTGAGGTACTTAATTGAATATTTAATTATAATTAAGAGATCAAATGTATAATTAAGCCAAACAAATTTGTTTCAAAATAATTATCATTTTAACTTTTAATGTAACATTTATTACTTTTTACTTATACTTCTTATAATACTAATGATGAATAAAAAATGTATAAATGAATTAATAATGATATAAGATTAATTTTGTAAAATTATTATTATTTTTTATCTATTTATTATTTTTATCTATGTAAAATAAACTAAAATAACTATTGTTTTGAGATAGAAAAAATAATATTACAAAAACGGTAAGGTGGTCGTCACGTTTGGCTGGATAGTTTTTCAAGTTATTTTATTTATATAACTCACTGTTTTACTCTTTTTTTAAACGTGCAACGCACAGTCCCATTATTAGTTTGTTTGAAGTGTAACTTTTTTTATTTATGCAAAAAGTATTATAAATCATTCTAAATCTTCTTATTGCATTGTAATATTTTTTTTTAAAAGATATAACTTTGTCACCTTTAGTAAATAAAAAGAAAAACAAAGTCTTGATAAGAAACCTTATAAGGCCTAACGCGCGCCGATCAATGTACCCAAAAAAAATCGTTCCGATTTCTTTTTATACATTTTTCCTAAATAATTATAGATATTTATAAAAAAATATTTTCTTACTATTCCAGTTGAGTTAGTGACGAGTTGTTTGTCTTTTTCCTTTCGTTCCCTCCCATCTCCTAACCTGATATTAAATGAAGTACTACAAAAAGAATTCTGACAATCACTCCAGGTGTTTAAGAGCATTTCTAATGGAGTTTTTATATCGGTTTATTAAAATTATTTATTTATTTTTTTATGGTCTCCACACTGTGGTCCTTACAATAAATATATATATTTTTAAACATATAAATACTGTTTTAGATATATAATAAAAAATATACTATGATACACATTTATTTTTTAAAAATTATTAGAATTTAATTTTAAAAAAAATAAAAAAAAGGTAGATTAAAAGAGATGAATGTTTAAGAAAACCGGATATATGTACAACAATGAAAGGAAAAAACAACGAATAGTTGAGATATTTCTGGATTAATTATTAAATTAAACTAAATTTAAAAATATATTTAAAATAAAAAAACTAAGTGATCAATATTTTACAAAGTCAATGCCTTTCTTTGTCCTGTTTTCTTATTTATTCTTTTTCTAATGTACCAAAAATATCAATATTTAATATTAGGATAAACATACGACAAAATAAAAATAAGGATGACTCACAAAATTCTCTCAGTCATTAATAATGGCTAAAACTACTCTTATTTAAGAATATCTTCTAAATTTTTTTTGAGAACTCATATTTATAATATATAGGAATAAATTAATTAACCGTATAAAAATATTTACTCTAAAAAATTGGGGTATCAAATCCTGACCTTCTTATGAGTTTAATGTTTAATATGTATATGAAAAATTATCTATCTCTTAAAGAGAAAGTAATTTATTAGATGTAATTTAACCAATTAGTTCTTAACTTTTGATTGAGGGGTATTCTGATTTATAATTTTTTTGGTTAAACGATCACTTTTGATCCATTATATTTTAATGTTGTCTCACTTTGATATATTAAATTTTAAAAGTTTCATTTTAATTCTTTATGTTTTTGAAAATTTTATATTGATCCTTTATGTTTTCGAAAGTTTCATTTTGGTTAATTAAGTTTTAAAATTTTCATTTTGAGACTTTATGTTTTTGAAAGTTTTATTTTGATCATTTCTTCTTATTTTGCTAGCAAACATTGATTTATGTTAAATTTTAAAATAATTAATTTAAAATAGTAATACTAAATATATTTAAAATGCATTCAATCACATATACTTTCTCAACCCTTATATCTTATGCAAACTCCATAGCCATCGTCCACTTAAATCTGGAACCTCTGCATCACTACATCCATCATCAACAAACAACTTAGATCCACAACCTCTATCCACCAAACAAAGTGACACCCCATAACTACACCATCACCCAACACCAACATATATCATAATCATCAGGTCTTGTTGGTGACGACATCAGGTCTTGTTGGTGACGAGAAGCTTTAGATTTGATGTCACATTAGTGATTTTGAATCTTATTTTGATATTTAGTTACTACTACTTTAAATTAATTATTTTAAAATTTTAAAATTAACAAATTAATGGAAATTAGAAAAAATGACTAAAATAAAATTTTCAAAAACATAAAATATCAAATGAAACTTTTAAAAATATAAAAAATCAAAATAAAAACATTTAAAATTTAATGTATTAAAATGAAACTTTGGAAGACACAGAAGATCAAAATGAAAATTTTAAAAATATAAAGAACAAAAATAAAATATTTTAAATTTAATATACTAAAATAAAATAACACTAAAATATAATGAATCAAAAATAATATTTAACTTTTTTTTTTATCAAAATTAAACTCGTATTTTAACTTAAATATATTTTTTTTATTAAAGTTAAAACATGCCTCATCCCCTAAAAAACTAATTCCAGGTCTCATGGAAGTAATTAGTATCTGATAACTCTGATTAACTTGATAAGAAACTGTTTCAAAAAGCATACCGTATCATCAGCACAAAGCGTCCGAATCTGCACCACGTCAAATTCCACTAACAAACGCACGGTCACCAAGGAAGGACCACGGTTCCGTAAAAAACCCGAGAAGCAGCGTAACCCCCCCTCTCTTTATTATCCACGACAAGATAAATGGATAGTGTTGTATTGTTTGCCATCTCTCTTTCCTCTCCCATCTGCGAAAGCCGAGGGAGACCAAAACCAAAACCAAAACCAAAACCCAACTCAACACAACACCGCCTCCTATCACATAATAACAACCTTAACCTTAAACCTCCCAATTTTCATGTCTCGGGTCCCGTGATTTGGATTCCCAACAAAAAAAAACCTCGTATTTGTTATTTTCGTCGGATCCGGTTGGGAACGCTCATGACGCGGCGTTGCTCGCATTGCAGCCACAATGGGCACAACTCCAGAACCTGCCCTAACCGCGGGGTTAAGCTCTTCGGGGTCCGATTAACCGACGGGTCGATCCGGAAGAGCGCCAGCATGGGCAACCTAACCCACTACGCTGGTTCCGGGTCGGCCCCGCTCCATTCCGGGTCGAATAACCCGGGTTCGCCCGGGGAGACGCCGGATCACGCCGCCGCCGCCGACGGCTACGCCTCCGAGGACTTTGTTCCTGGGTCATCTTCTAGCTCCCGTGAAAGAAAGAAGGGTTCGATTCCTTATCTCAAAACAAAAAATAAAAAAAATAGTACTTTTTTTATTTAATTTTACTTGACTGTGGGAATTGCATGTTGGTTTTTTTTTTTTTTTTTTTTTTTTTGTGTACTGGTTGATTGAGTTAGGTGAAGTTGATTAAGTTGGGTTAATTGTGTTTGGATTGGTTTTTGGAGTAAGGGCTTTAGGTCTTGTATCTTTTGATGGCGGTGTGATCGTATCTGCTCTTGAATAATAATTGCTTCGGTAAGCCAATCCCCCACTCTTCGACTTCCTTATTTGCCTGATACCGATTCCAGGAAAGCGTTGCATAGAGCTTTCTTGTGATGAAATCGCTTTCCCCTTCTTCTCTGCATGCTAAGGCTCAATCTTTCTAGATATTATAGTTATTCATTCGTCCCCTATAGGCTAAATGTCACTCACTTTCATCACTACCCCTCCCCTGCCTATTCACTCTTATTCTTCTTTCTAGCCTTATGCTAAGCACGGTTCGGAAAGCACTTTTAGTCTGTGTAGGTGAATGGAAGCCCCTCTTGAAAGCAAGAAAGAAGCGGCTATTCCCACGATGGAGTCACCATTGACTCTATTTATTATCATGGTAAATTAGTGTATCAAGATGTTAATCGTAGATCTTATTTCTGTTTTTGGGTGGTGTCACTGTTGGGGATAGATAACTAGACAAGAAAGGTACATATAAGTTAGCTTTATTAGGGGGTTTCCTTTTTTTTTTTATTTTTTTATGAGTGAGTTGTTTGAATGATTGTGTGCTTGGCTGCTTAGATTTTGAATCGGTAAAATATTGAGAAATTGATTGGGGGTGTTTGTAAATCTCAAGTCATGTTCTTTGAGAAGAAGTTGCTTGTGTGGCTCACTTATGGTTCTAATCAGCAAGTAGCCTTGTCTGTATGAGTTTTAACTAGTTTGACCCGTGATAAAGAACAGGTTTTTAAGCCCTTTTGGCCTGGGAGACATCTTATGTGTCAAGGGAAAAGTTCATTATGCTTGATTTCTATTGAATTATGACTGTTTGTCTACTTTGGAAGTGTACTGTTATTATGGGGGTGTGCTATGTGCATGTATTTCACTATTTCAGCTACATGGAAAGTGCTGCTATAGTTTTTGGACTTTTTGTTTATAATTTATAATAAAAAAGATAGACACCAAATAGTGCAAAGAGGTTTATGTAAGTTTAACAAGCATTGATGCTGACTTTATACTGATTGATGCTCATGCTATCATTCTTATATATCAGAAGATAGGGTGACAAGCACACTTTTAAGTCGCAGATTTACAATTTTTGCTACCAATTGCAAATAGGATATAGTCCTGTATATAAATCAGGCAGAGTATGTGAGGGCACAAATGGGATAATACAGTTCTATGTTTCATTCACTCTGGGGTTGCATTCTTGTTTGAGTTATGTTATTCTTCTTAATTGAGTAAATTGATTCCTTCACAAATCAAGGAAACACCTGGGTATGGTTTAGACATTGTACTTTCATTTTTCACTTTATCCTGGAAGGTGGTTGACACATTGTAACATCTAGGTCACCGTTTGGTGTGTACATGGAGTGTAGGGGTGGGAATAGGTCCATCAATTTATCATGGGCCTTTTACTAACCCTCCATAAGTTTGGAGCTTGTAAAATGGCTTATTTAGACAATATTCAGACATAAATTTGTTGAGCATGCATTATTTATTGTTGTGCCTTAGTTTCTAAATATTACACATAGCTCGAATAAGATGTGTGATTCATATTAATTTTTGATAATTAAGATGTGGGTGATGTTGGATTGAAGTGGGGTGGATGTAATGGAGGAGTGCCTCGGATGTTATTTGTGATACAAATTATTCAAACTTAAGAAAAATTTACTCCACAACTATATCTGTGGTGTTGTAGGAAATTGAGTGTTTGGCAATTAAAACCAAAAGGAAAATAAGCTCAATGTAGTAGAGATCAAGAAAAATTAGGCAAACTAAACCATTAAGGGGGATTTGTAGGTCAATTCTTTGTTTATAGATATGATTCACAATAAAACACTATGGTATTATTTGATCCATGTAATTGACCCCATGTAGTGGGAAAAAGCTTGGTTTGTTGTTATAAGCTTAACTCCGATGAGGCTTATAGGTCTTAAATGATGAAAAGCCTAAAATATCTTAATTTGTGATTCATTTATGGCCAAACACAAATTTTTAAGTAGTTCTTAAGGTTTAATTTATAGTTTCTTCTATGCAGGTGTTCCATGGACTGAGGAGGAACATAGAATGTTTTTACTTGGATTGCAGAAGCTGGGCAAAGGTGATTGGCGTGGAATTGCAAGGAACTATGTTATATCAAGGACACCTACTCAAGTGGCCAGCCATGCTCAGAAATATTTCATCAGGCAAAGCAATGTGTCCAGGCGAAAAAGACGGTCCAGCTTGTTTGATATTGTTGCAGATGAAGTTTGTACTCTTATTTGCAAATTACATCAAAATGCATACAATGAAATTGTTGCTGCTTAATCTGTTCCTGACTTTGTGGCCGTTGATTAGATTATCTAAAATTTGTTTCTTTCTTTGAAGATATTGTGTGATTTGTTCTGGCTTCTCTGATGTATAAGTTAGTTAATCTTCGTTAATTTCATACACAATATCTTAGTTAATCTCATACACGATATATTGGTGGTCCACAATCTGTAATTTATGACAATTGTTCATTTCCTTTCTTCTGCAGAGGATTTGACAATTTTGGATCTTGACTGGCTTCCTGTGCATTAGTAACTTTTGTTTAGATTATATATGAAAACATGGCTCTAGGGTAGTTTGGAGATATTGCATTTTCACATGTGATGCTTTTTCGAATTCCATTATTATAAATATGTAACTTGCCCTTTGTCCTTGGAACCTTCTCATTTTTCTAGATTTCTTGTATTTTTGTGCTGACTTGCAGGCAGCTGACACTGCAATGGTACAGCAAGACTTCTTGTCTGCTAATCAGTTACCGACTGAAACAGAAGGCAATAACCCCTTGCCTGCTCCTCCTCCCCTCGATGAAGAGTGCGAATCCATGGATTCCACAAACTCAAATGATGGAGAGCCTGCCCCATCAAAGCCTGAAAACACACAATCATCTTATCCAATGTTATATCCTGCATATTATTCTCCGGTGTTCCCGTTTCCTCTGCCCTATTGGTCAGGATACAGTCCAGAGCCCACCAAGAAGGAGGAGACACATGAAGTGCTGAAGCCAACTGCAGTACATTCTAAAAGCCCTATCAATGTTGATGAACTGGTTGGCATATCAAAACTGAGTTTAGGGGAGTCTATTGGTGACTCGGGTCCCTCGACCCTGTCTCGAAAACTTATTGAAGAAGGACCCTCTAGACAATCTGCTTTTCATGCAACACCGACATGTGGTGATATGAATGGCAGTGCCATCCATGCAGTTTAAGCGTGTGCCTCGTGTTCCGAGGAAGGGATTGTTATGTGAGCATTATCGATCAACATGGGGCCTGCGTGATTGTGGTCTAGTGTTCATCATACATCTGTTTGTGGGGTAACCTAAATAATTTTTTTCTTTGCCCATTCACAGTGATTAACCTAGTTTGTTTATTTGCTGGTAGGCAGTAGCATCTAGGAGTTACTTTGGGTCTCTAAACTAAAACTTTATGTTTGTTCAGTGATTTTATTTGTTAGGGTTATGTAAAGTTAATGTTGATTGTGTAGTTTGACAATCTACCTAGTACTAAGTGCTTCATGTTTTAAGTGCTGTGGATTAGAATGTTTGAAGTGCTTTACCCGCTCAAACCCGGGTCTCTCCTGAATTAACCCAATGAGACAGAAATCAAGAGCACTTAGCTGCTTGCTAGGGTTTGAAATGGGTTGAGTATTTTTTTTTGCCTTCAGTTTGGTTAGTTTTTATAAAAATCTTAATTTGGGCTTGGAAATTTATTTTAAAGATGTCAATTAACATATGGGAGTTGCTATTGGCCCCAATAGGTTTTGCTATAATCCTATAATCCCTCAAAATTCCAAAATTACCCATCCCCGAAAAGCATTATGGAATCATGATTCCATAACATAACGAGGGGTGGAAAAATTGTACACAACGGAATGCAATGGAATCACGATTTTGTAATGCATCTTGTTGTGGGAAAAAATGCACAATAGAACTATGATTCCATTGTGCAAGGGGGGTTAAAAATGACAATACAATGAAAGTGTGATTCTGCTGTATGATGTGTAACAGAATCACACTTCTGTTTTACATTTTTTTTTCTAAAAAAATGTACAACAAAATCAAACTCATGTTCCTTTCCCACACATCAAGTCCATTTTAACAAATCATCGCGCTCTTGAAAAATCTAAAAGAATTGTAAAAAATATTCAATAACAAAAACACATACAAATAAAAGTCTAATGATATATACCTTATCAATTATGAAATAACTAGAAAAATTGGGATAACTAGGTTGTAGATTATCAATTATGAAATAATTAGAAAAATTGGGCTGAGAGGCGGTGGTTTACCCTGTGGCAGATGTCAGCGGTTCGAATCCGCTTATCTCCAACTCATTGTTGTGCCTGCATATCGGTATCTTCACCACCCATATTTTCATTATTATTATCCCTCATATTATCATTTTCATCATTAGGCTCAACTCCATATAAAAGGTCTTCACCACCCATATTTTCATTATATTTATCCCTCATACTATGATGTTCATCATTAGACTCAATTCCATATAAAAGGTCGGGCTAGTAAAAGAATTGTCTTTCATTATCCATATTTTCCTATCCAACTAGCATTATAACCTTGTCAGATATATATAAACATATTCTAATCCATTGACCTTCATAATCAATCCAAAAAATAGTTATTAAAGAAAATGCATAGCACAACAGAATCGTGATTCCATTTGTAATATTTTGTATAACACAACGGAATCACAATTATATTGCACAACAGATTTTGTTACACAACAAAATCTAGATTCTATATTCCGTTGTGCAATAAATGTGCAACACAATAGAATCATGATTCTATTGTGTTACATAATGCACTTTACAATGAAATTTTGTGTAACAAAATATGTTGTATTTCGTTGAGCAACGACAAAATCGGAAAAAAAATGGTGACTTGCATAACAAAATCATGATTTCATTTTGACTATGAAAAACAAATACTTCACTCTATGAGTGCAAAGAGTGAAGAGAGGGAAAGAGAAAAGAGGAAGAATAAATGAAAAAAAAAAAAGAAAAGAGGTAAAGGAGAATGAAGATAAAAGAGGTCGCAAAGGATCAAGTGGGAAAATGTAGTTTGGTAATTACTTGACTCGAGAGGTTAAGAGCAATTATGTTGGGACCAATAATAATCACCTAAACATATCTTGAAATAAACCCATGTGTGTCAGTCATTATATACTTGAGGTAAATCTTACTTACATTAATAAGTATATAATATAAAAAAACTAAGTTATTGGAATAATATTGAAGGAAAGATAGAAATGAAAACAGAGATTTTAATTCCCATTATTTTCCTTTCTTTTATTTTTTTAATTAAACAAAGATAACAAAAATTAAAAGAAATTTCCTGTTTCTTTTGTATTTCTTTCTAACCATAGTTAATGTGAATTAGGCTAGTTGGCTCCAAACAATTCACCCATCTGTCTCATTTTCATCTTCGCTCCCTAAATAGGATTTTGAATAGATTGATCGTTGTAGAAGTAAAAATAAATTTAATTCATTGCTGTGCTGAAAATCCTGTGGTTGCACGTTCTATTTTGAATGGTCCACGCGAAAATGATTTAGACATTTGTAGTTAGTAACAAAGTATAATTCACGTCAAATTTTGAATTTGAATGATTATTAGTATAAATTATTATTTTTTAATTGTACTCAATTATCTATTTTACATCATAAAGGAAGTTCAAATTTTAAAATATGTATTTTAAAAGTTACAATTTTTTATACTATGGTAATGCATAATAGAATAATAATTTGAAAACTTTATATTAATGCGAGTTAAAATTCATAAAATTAAATTCGAATTTGTAATAAAAAGTTGCTAGGAATGTAAACGGATTTTAACCTAAACTAACCTAAACTTTACAAGGTCTTATGTATGGACACCCAAATGGAAGAAAGCTTTTTTAGGTGTAGCCTTTTATGGTTGAGCCGTTGAGGAAGACAATTTTCTAAAATAGAGCACAAAGAAAGTGAAAACAATGGAAGTAAAAAAGAACGTGGATGTAAAGACGTTGATGGAAGTAAAATGGGAACAATGTTAAGAAATTGATAAACTTGCGTAATTCATTTTGTGGAAAATTTCTCAGAATATGTGTTGAAATTGATTCGATAAAAGTTAGCTCTACAAGTAAATGTTCTAGGATAAATTCTCCATCTCGAGTATGAAGGGCTTCATTCAACATGTTTTTGATGTAGAAACTATGGTCACAAACATAATCAATGTGTAGAGATGACGAGCAACAATACCAATGGTGGCATTGTTATTGTCTTATTGATGCCTGAAAGTTGGTCATGAAGGTATTGATGTTAACCTTACCTAAACTTCAAGAAATGTGGATTGTTCTGCTCGTGAGGAACAGAGATGTCCAACTAAGATAGCTGGGTGGTTGATATATGATCAAGCTTTCTCTCTCTGAAGGTATTTATGGAAGTGAAATGCCTCAGATGAAAAGATCACAATGCAAAAGTAAGAACAACACAATTGACGTGGGGTGTGCGCACTGTGCGAAAAGATAGAGAGGGTAAGAGCTGTGTGTACCTTGTTCTCTGGAAGTGCTTGTATTTATAACCATTAACCTTGGAGTTAGTTGGGAGAGATTTCTCCACGATCTCGTTCGAGATTCTTGGAAAGTTGGTGCTCCTTCGTTCACTACCTGGGACGGTTATGACCACGTTCTCTGTGCAGGAGTTGTTCAACGGAGTGGGTTGACTGAGTCTCATTAGGCCTCTCTTGATTTGGCCAAACTCAAATATTCGTAACAGATGCCCCCAGCCCGGTTGTCCAGTATTCTGGACGGTCGAGGTGTATTGTTTGATAGACCACATGCCCCATACAATTGTTAATGGCTCCGTTCCGGGATCCTGACTGGTCGGGGTGCTTCGAGATGAATTATGAGTGTTTCCTTCTAAACCCGGGCTTGGTGTTGTGTCGGCACCGAGATGCTTGAACAAGATCTGCAGGCTGCGGTTGAAGAGGCACGCGGGACGTGGGCTGAGCTTCAATAGTCATCGGCGAAGGCCGTCCTCATGGTCCAAAATTTGAATGAAGTCAAGACTCTACTTGAGGGGGCCCAGTCAGAGGCTAGGGAGGCCGAGTCCAAGCTCCTGGGTGCGAAGAAGGAGGCGGCTGAGCTGAGGGAGATGATGGCGTCGGTGGCGGAGGAGTCCTTCACCAACACTTTAGAGCAGATCCGGTGCCTGAATTTCGGGGTCGACTTGAACATGGACGAGGTGCACTTCAAGTCATACGTACATGATGGGAAGGTGATACCCTACTCTCCACAAGTGGATTCCGTGGTCCAAGCTGATGATGGTATTCAGGTTGCTAGCGACGAGGAGACGTCGGCCCCTCAAGGCAGTGATCGGATGGACACGATTTGAAGGTCTGGGATGTCGGTTATGCCTGTAATTGCTTTTTTATTTCGTTGTTTCTGTCAGGTTTTTACCCATCTTTATTTGTATACTCGTACAATCATACAATTTGCTTCACCGTAATTGTATTATTAGTTCCGTTTAGAACTATATTTGCATGCTTGCTATGTTTGGCTCCATCGCCCAAGTATGGTATTGTCCGAGTTAAACATCGGTATTTTATTCCTCGTTAAACTTTTCCCGGTTTTGCATCCAATCAATGCTTAACATGTAACATAATCGTTATTAATTATGTCAACCTGATCGGGGTTAGACTACACTTTGGCATCGTTATTAATCACATGCTGTGCATAACACTTGTAATTTCCTTGTAGGAACGAAAAAGTTTATTGATAAGTTCTGGGAATCACCACAAATTCATGATCTCGATGAAAGAGATTGAAATGGGCATGGGTGCCGAATTGATCGACCCTGACTCATACTCTCAATTAAGGAGAAACACATGAATTGTATACAATCTTGAAAAACTTGAATGGAAAACTAAGTGCTTAATTAGGAATAATAACTGACAATTTACACGCGTGACTGCGAACTCTTAGCTGTAATATATCTTCAGCTTGTCCGCGTTCCATGTACGCTTGATCGCTTTTTTATCAGGAGTCTCCAAAATATATGCCCCTTGTCCTAGGTTGTGTGCTACCCGATATGGCCCTTCCCAGTTGGGTGCTAGCTTTCCATCTAGGCATCTATCATCTCATTGGAGAAGCGGTCCTAATCTAATAAAGGGTTGCCTTGCCTTACCAAAAGGAGTGAAATGTAAATGGCAATCCTCGGTGCCAAGAAAGTAACGTCGGGTGTTTTTGTTTCCGATATTGGCTTTGCATAGGACTAGGTCACGTTTCTCGAAAGCCCTCGGTTTCACCTTTTTGTTGAACCTTTTGGCTGTCAGCTGTTTCATAGTTAGATCTCGGTGGTGTGCCGTATCCCGAACCTCCTCTACCAGCTCTAATTCAGCTGCCAGTGCTTCGTTATTGTTGTCTTGTCCTTCGTGGAGTTCATACTTTCTTCTCTAGGAAGGTTGTTCGACCTCCACAGGGATCATGGCTTCGCAGCCGTATGTCATCCTGAACGTGGTCTCTTGAGTAGATGTCTGGGTTGTAGTTCCGTGTCCCTACAGGACATAGTACAACTACTCCACCCAATTTGAGCCGGCCTCGTACATTCGTTTCTTCAGCCCGTCCAGAATGATTTTATTAGTGGCTTCGACTTGTCCGTTGGATTGCGGATGTTCCACAGATGAGAAGTGGTGCCTGATGTGGAAACCAGCCAGCATCTCCTTGAACCGCCTATCAGTGAACTGAGTTCCATTATCAGTAATGATTTCGGCCAGAATCCCGAATCTTGATATTATGTTTCTCTCAAAGAATTTCTGGACTCGAGCTGAGGTGATGGTGGCTAATAGTTCGGCTTCGATCCATTTCGTAAAGTAATCGACATCTACGATTAGCCATCCACGTATAATTTTCAAACTTTAGCGCCATCTCTGATCGTCGGGGTTAGCTCCACCATAAAGTCGGCCAGAGCTTGAGATTTGATTGCGTGCCAGGCTTCATATTTCATATCAAACTCGAACAACTGAATAGCCCAACTCATCATCCTACCGGCTAAATTTGGTTTGTGTAAGATTTGCCGGATTGGTTGATTGGTCGGAACCACTATGGTGTGGCCTTGGAAGTACGGGCAGAGTCTTTTGGCAGTGACAAGGAGTGCAGATGCTACTTTTTCCAACTTTTGGTATCGCAGTTCCGAGTTCTTGAGAGCCCAACTTACAAAGTATACCGACGATTGAGATTTGTTGATCTCTCTGACTAGCACAACGCTTACGCCTTTTCGCTTACTAATAAATATAAAATCAGTGTTTCACCGGTCTCTGGTTTCGACAGCACTGGAGGGGAGGCTAGGCATTTCTTGATTTCTTTGAAGGCCGCCTCGCATTCCGGGTTCCACCCAACACTGGCTTCCTTTTTCAGAAGTTTGAAGAAACGAATTGCTTTTTCCGCTGATTTCAGAAGAAAGCGCGTCAATGCGACTATCCTTCCTGTTAGTTGTTGCACTTCCTTTTTATTGGTTGGGAATTGCATGTTGAACATGGCTTTGGACTTGTCCGGTTTGACTTCTATTCCCATGTGAGTCAACATGAACCCTAGGAACTTCAAGAAATGTGGATCATAACAACAATCAGACCGCAAATCAAATAAAAGAGAATATGATTTTGCAAGATCTGTTTTACGGTCCATGGATGTTTGGTTAAGCGCCCAATTGGAAATCAGGAAAAGGTGGATATAATCCTAAAGGAGCCATGCCCATAAATATAGAAAAAGAGGGAAGTTTGCAGCATGAGTCAATCATAGCTAATTTTGGATCATGATTCTAGGCTTTAAATGAGTTGAATGAGGCAGGTTCAGATAAGGAAATTAATGTCTAGGTACAGTTGATTTATAGTTAGGGCCAAGACGAAATAATGGCACATGTTTGCAATTCCTGTGGGGAATCCACAAAATTTAGTGTTCAAAAAGGCAAATCATGGTTCAACAAAGTAAGGGGAATGCAAGGGATCTCATGTGTCAACAAGTCATGCTAATTTTGGTAGCAAGTGTATGAAGTAGGAGTTAAAAGTTCTCTACCAAATGGAAACTATGGAGAAAAAGCAATGAGAGGATTTCCAATTAAAAATAGAGGTAAAATCAATATTTGAAAGTCATGCTATGTAGATAAACCAATAGGATTTGGAGTTTACTATGAAGCAATCATCTTTCAAGAATCTTAAGAGACTAGTCCGCTCTCCCTTGGAAAATGCTTTGCAGTCAAAATAACCAGCAAATAAAGGTGGTTATTGCAAATAAGAAATATGATAATGTGTTAAGATCGCAAATTGTTAACCATTTTTAAATGAATGTGTTAAGTTGAAATTGCTAAGGTGTAGCTAGTAAAGGGCTTTTGTAGGCCTTATTAAAGATATTGTTTGAGAAAATAAAGTGTCTTTCCCCATTCTAATGGAGACCCACTCATGTTAGTAATGTACATGAGCAGTCGTTAAAAGAATTATTTTTTATGGTATCCATATTTTGGATGCTCACGAGCATATAAGGGGATTTGGTGCCTTTGGAATACCAACAATGGTCTGTGAATAGCTCTTCCGATCAAGTGGTTCAAATAAAGGTTTGTAAGGAATGAGGTGTCAGATGGTTGTTTTTGCTGTGTATGAGATCCTTCAAATTGCGAATTGAGGTGAACCTTAACAGAATTTGAAGCTTTTTAGGGAATATTATGGTGCCTTTGGTGTGTGTTGGGAGATTTCAATACAATTCTCATCCCATATGAGCATTAGGAAGAGTATTTTACTTCCAACCATCAACATGTTGTGAATTTCCAATCTATCATTTAGTATTGTGATTTGCTTGAAGCAGGTCTCCAAAGGTGCCTATTTACTTAGAAGTGTAGTCAACTTTAGGAGATGATGGACTGTGGATTATTCAACCTACATTGGTATTTGATTTATCAATAGAGAACTATTTACCACTTGCCTTGTTTTAAATTTGACCATCACCCCTTTTTTTGTTCTTTAATCTAAGTGTCAGGATCAATCATTATAGTCATCCCTTTAGATTTGAAGCAACTTTACTTGTTAAGACTTTCCCAATTTTATGCAAAGCAATTTGTGTGATGCCCCAACATAGAATAGTAGAATCAATTCTTCTCAGACAACACTAGAATAAGAGTGTGTTTGGCCATATTTTCCAAAAGAAAATGGTCTTGATCAAGAGATTGAATGACATAGTAAGGAGAATGACAATTAACAATAACCCCTCATATGGAGCATCTCTTGTCTAAGCTCTGGAAGAAGGAGTATGATAAGGTGTGGCATTAGAAGGAAATTCTTTGGTTTTAGAAGTCATGTTGAAGTGGCTTAGTTTGGTGATAAAAGTCCTCGCTTCTTCCACTACACTGCAAGGTTCGAAGGAGACAAAATAATTTTTGATATGTGGTAGGATTCTTCACGAAGTTAGGTTTCAAACCAAGAAGACTTTGAGAGGTAGGCGACAATTTATTTTAAGGAGTTATTTACTATAGAGGGTGGTTTCACCCACTTTTATTTAAAGGGTTCTTTTCCTACTCTTAATGACTCCACCCTAGATTGTTAGACAATAAAGAAACTAATGAGGACATTCATAGTATCTTAAAATGCATGGGTGGTTATAAGGCTCTGGGTTGTGATGTTTTATCAAACTCAATGGGGGAAGAGTTGATTTTGCCTTTCTTGAGATTATTAAAAATATCTTTGAGGACCCAATCGAAGTGAAGGTTTCGAATGAAACACTTATTATTACTCTTATTCCTTAGATAAACAATGCAGTAAAAATAAAGACAAATAATGCAATATCTTTAAAACACTTCAAACCAATTAGTCTCTGTACTGTGTCATACAAGGTGGTTGCTTAGATTATTGCTTATAATTAGTGAAAAGTAATTAAAAATACAAAAACTTTGATAACTTATTATAACTTTTGCTGATAATATTAAGTATGTGAAATTTATTTGATAAATGTTTATTTTATATCATTGAAATTTATAATAAATATTTTTTAATATATATATATAAAATATAATATTTGTAATAACTAATTTTTTAAAACAGATTTGATTTAATGCTGAATTAATCATGTTAAAACACGATAAAATACCTGATATGATCTTAAATACATGTTGATATGTTTTATTTCATTTTGAATATATAATAATTGATTCTTTCCTCAAAAATAAAAATTGATTATGGATTGAAGGCTTGGAGCAATTGTAGGTGCATTTTACATCTAATAAAAAAAAATATTTTGAGTTTTGATGCTAACTTACTTTTAAATAAAAAAAACATTAAACATTAAACATAAATCAATAAATCATATAACTTCTAATTTTATTGAAAATCAATTTTACTTATGTCAAAATTAATTTTAACTAAAGTCAAATTTAAAAAAAATTAATTTTACGAACTGAATCAAGCACTCACATAAGAGTGTCTTGGATCAGTGGAATCCATGAAAAATTACTTCGTGTACAATGGAACTAAAAAACTCAGTTCAATGATTTGTTTACATTATTTTTCTCTTCCAAAGATACAGAAGGAGGAACAGGCGCTAGTCAATTACATTTGGCGGTTGGGGCAGACAAAAAGCAGAGTGGGATAAGCAAATCCGTATTTCATTCACATTCACTCTTCTAACCAAACCCGAAAACAGAGTACAAGATTTAAAAACGCGAACACCTTGTTTGAAAATCGAACATAAGAGAAGGGGCGCGATCGTTAGGGTTTCGAAGATGGAAGGCATGGTTGATCACCTGGCTTTCGAGCGGAACAAGACGCAGTTCGATGTCGACCAGATGAAGATCGTTTGGGCCGGTTCTCGTCACGCTTTTGAAGTATCTGACAAAATGGCTCGGCTCGTTGCCAGCGATCCGGTTAATTCTTTATTCACTCTCTTCAATTTCGTTCATTCTGTTATGACGTTTTCTAAGTGCTCGCGAGCTTCCCGTCTCTGCAGATTTGGAACTGAAACTCACCGCATTATTTTAATTGTTTTTTGTGCTTGTATGAATTATTATGTGTTTGTTGCTCTTTGTACTTGATGTGATAACCTTGGTGTGGTGTAATGTACTATATGTATTGGATCCAACTGGCTTTTCAATGTCTTGCAAATTTTTTCATCGGAAAAGTAATTGTTTATTTTGCTTTTGTTTTTGAAAAGATCGATGCACGGAATTTTAATTGTTTAAACAAAAGAAAAACTAGTTTTGTTAATTGTGAAGAGATTGTGTAAAAATTTGGGAAATTGGTTTTGGTTGGGAATTGTTTGTGGATGACAATTCGATTGTTATGGCTATGCAGTTTGAGACTTAGATGGTTAGTTCATGTTTCACGGATGAACTTAAAATCCGAATATTTGTAGCTGCCTGGTGCCTGTTCCTGACTTCCTGCACTTTTTCTTTTATGGTAGTTTGGTGATACATGATGATTTTGACTTCCAGATGTCTGAAATCTTGATTGGTTGTCTGCTGTCTCCAGGCATTCAGAAAGGATGATAGAGTTGTGCTTGATAGGAAGGCGTTATTTAAGAACACTTTGAGGAAAACAGCTTATGCATGGAAAAGGATTATTGAGCTCCGTCTTAGTGGTTTGTCTGTCTTCTATTCTGTTTTGCATAGTTGTAATTGGTATCTTGTTATTGTCATTTGAATAAAAAAAATCTTGTTATTGTCATAAATGGGAGGTTTCCGTTTGTTGTTACAGAAGAGGAAGCTTCTATGCTCAGATCCTTTGTGGACCAACCTGCTTTTACGGATCTACATTGGGTACAATTCAGTTAATTGTCCTGATGGCATTCTTTTCTTTGATATATTACCTATAAAGATATGTATTGATGAAAATACTCATGAGATAGGTCTAGCTCATAAATTATTTTGCAGGGAATGTTTATTCCTGCTATCAGAGGACAAGGAACTGAGGAACAGCAGCAGAAGTGGTTGCCTTTGGCTCATAAGATGCAAATAATTGGTTGTTATGCCCAAACTGAACTTGGCCATGGATCTAATGTTCAAGGGCTTGAAACAACTGCAACTTTTGATCCCAAAACAGACGAGTTTGTAATTCATAGCCCCACATTGACTTCAAGCAAAGTGAGTACAATGAGAGATGGCTTATGGGAGCCTTTACTGGTTCTTTAAGATGTGTGTTTTCATGTATGAGATTCTAGAATATGAAATTCTGTTCATTCATTCATATCAACAATCAGGGAAAAACAGCTTGCACATTTTATTTAGTTATTTTTGTATTTACTGTGTTTTAAAGGGTATTTGGCTAACAAGATATCTTCTTGCGATTACTGACTATTATTGTAACTCTTTTGATGCTGATTTAAACAGTGGTGGCCTGGTGGATTGGGTAAAGTGTCAACACATGCCGTTGTTTATGCCCGACTAATTACTGATGGCCAAGATCATGGAGTGCATGGTAGTTACATACTTTAAACACCCAAAATTCTGCTATTATATTTAGACTAAAATTAATTAACATTATGCTCAATTTGTAGGTTTCATTGTCCAGCTGCGGAGCCTGGATGATCACTTACCTCTTCCAGGCATAACTGTTGGTGATATTGGAATGAAATTTGGAAATGGAGCATATAACTCCATGGATAATGGGGTGCTAAGGTTTGACCATGTTCGGATTCCAAGAAGTCAAATGTTAATGAGGTTAGTCTCTTTTTACCTACTCTCATCAGAGGAAAATCCAATAATCATAGTTGGGGTTTTATGGTATTCAATTCATACATGGTCCATGATAAACGTCTAGTCTAGTCCCCTCCATCCACCATCCACAAATAACGATGATGATGATGATGATGATGACAATAACAACAATGGATTCTAGTCAAATTTCTTCATTGAATCCTCTGTTGGAAGATGGATTGATGAAGGGATTTCTTCTAAGAATTGAGGCAGTGAATTGAAAGGGAGGATATGTGGCAAACTGAACATATAGTAACCTGATTCTTTTTTTTCCACTCATACATTGCAGTGTGCTTATCTGTTTATGTTGATAGATTCAGGGGATGACTGTTTTTAATCTACCAGGGTTTCACAGGTAACAAGGGAAGGAAAATATGTACAATCCAGTGTTCCACGACAATTAATTTATGGTACTATGGTATATGTAAGACAAACAATTGTATCTGATGCATCAGTTGCCTTGTCGCGAGCAGTTTGCATTGCTACAAGATATAGTGCTGTTCGAAGACAGTTTGGGTCAAAAAAGGGAGGTCTTGAGACACAGGTAAGTTCTAAAGTGCCTTTGTATATGCATGTTTGCAGTTTGCTGCTGGAGCATTCTTATTTTATCAATAAATGCTGCTGGGATTTTTCAATATTCTTTTTTAGTAAAAATGAATATGTGGAATGTGAAACTATTTGAAAACTAGTTTGCTTTAATGTGATGTTATTTATGATTTGTTATGTAGTTAGATTTGCATGTTTTGATTTTGAGGCCAAAAAAAGTTTTTTTTTTTAACTTCCAGAGAAAGCTCTTAAAATAAAAAGCGGTTTTTTCTGTGGAAGAAAAATCTTAACCTAACATGAACTAGTGCTAAAATTTTATCCTGTTTGTCTAGATTCAAAGCTGCTATGCGTTCCACCTACATATTCTGTTCTATATTTCTCTGTAATTTGTAGTGGGAGGTTGATGAGTTTCCTACACATCTTTGACATGAAACACATGGTGTTAAAATGTATATATGGAATTAATTATTGGGTGGCTAGGCTTGCAACATTATCTTTATAAAAGTTTAAGAGCAATGAGATGATGGACTATTGGACTGGTATATGCATTTTGCTGTCAATTTGTTTTCCATCTATAGTGCTATATCTCTCCTATCTATTTTATAATGTGTCTCACTTTCTGCGATCATTTTTTTTTGTCTAGGTGATTGATTATAAAACGCAGCAAGCTAGGCTCTTCCCTTTGTTAGCTTCTGCCTATGCCTTCAGATTTGTTGGTGAATGGTTGAAATGGCTTTATATGGATGTGATGAAAAGATTGCAAGCCAGTGATTTTTCAACCTTACCCGAGGCTCATGCATGCACTGCAGGGTTGAAGTCCTTGACTACTTCAGCAACTGCTGTATGTGATTACTCATTACTAATGCTCATTAGACTAACATTTGATTTTAGTTGCGGAATTTAATTGATTAATAAGCAGCTTTATATGGAATGTAAAATGTGGGTTTTTTTTTGGTGGGGGTTGGGGGGGGGGGGGGGGGGGTTAGTAACTCCGACAGGACACTTTCTCTGATTTCCTGTGATAATCTATTAATATTATCATTTTAGTGTGTTCTTTGTTTATGTTGAACCTCATTTGTTCCCATTCTGTAATAGTTACCCCATGCCCAATCAGATTTCTTCCTTTTTCCTACATTTGAAATATGCTGTTTTGTTGATTTGTCTTGTTTGCGCATTTTCATTGTAGTACATTAGAATCCATTATGCCACCACCTATATGTATGTCAGATAACAAACTGTATCAGTAATATTCTCATTTAAATGGTCCAAATGTCTTTGATGTTATCGTTGTGCTTTTATAACTATTTTATAGTATCCTATTATATGGTGTTCACTTGCAACTTCTTTTAATTCTTTGAAGTTCAAATTAAATTTACTTAAATTTGCAGGATGGAATTGAGGAATGCCGCAAACTATGTGGTGGCCATGGTTACCTTTGCAGCAGTGGTCTCCCTGAGTTATTTGCAGTCTACATTCCTACCTGCACATATGAAGGAGACAACACTGTGCTGCTTTTACAGGTTTTTTAAATGTTAAATATTAGCTTTTACCATCACATTGTGTGTTATTTGTTGATACAATTTTTTTTATGAAATTTCTCATCTTCAAATTGGTTTGTGCATCATGATAACTTGCCTATTTGTGGAGCGTGATATTTTATTTGCTTGTATTTATTGTGTTCTCATATGTCATTGTCAACATCTGCATTTTTAGTGTATACATTTGAAGTTTTTTATATTAAAAACACATTACTGATCCTTCTTTTTAGTTTAAGATTTTATGGGTATCAAGTCTAATAGTATTTGGAACAGAGAGAAACTTGCAAAAGGATTGAAATAATTAAAACAATCATCATTTATTTTTCTTATATACTCTGGTGTTGCTGTATCTTCATGCTTTGCACAAGTATTCTCATGTTCCCCTTTGACATTTATGCTCTTTATATATCCTAGTGCAGTCTGATTTGTGAGGTTTATCAGATATTATTAACTGAGAATGGTCTTGAGTTGTTTGATAACTTCTAGAAAATCCATTGTAGGTGGCTAGGCATCTCATCAAGACTATTTCTCAGTTGGGCTCTAGAAAAAAGCCTGTTGGTACAACATCTTATATTGGACAAGTGGAACAGCTGATGCAATATCGTTCTGATGTTCAGAAAGGTATAACTGTATAAAGAAATTGGATTTGGTTGAGAATATGCAAATTCTAACCTTTTCAATCTATTGATGTCCCAAATATAAGACAATTTGAGATAGTATTATTAACTGTGCCTCTATCTTTCAGGAGTTATAACGTGTTAAAATATCTTAGATATTTATGGTACTATGGTAGCATATATGTTATAATCAATTAGTGCCAATCTTAGAAACTAATTTTTGGGTTGTATATCTTTATAATTGGGATTGAGTCATTATAATTAATGTCTCAGTGGCTGCACACTTTGGTACTTAGCTCAGTCTTTCTGGTTAGCCCGTCCTAAGGTAGCCTTTTGCAGAACACTGGCAACTAACTCCAATTGGTCGCAATTAAGGCGGGTTAAGAGTGACTGCTATTAAGGTGGTGATTGCTAGAGTGACAAGTGAATTTTCACATTGTGCAAGAATGAACAAGTAACAATGTAACATATAAGTAAGAAAGACTCATAGACCTAATGCCTTAAGGTTTTGAGTTAGATGTAGTGTTAAGTTCACTTTTATGATTTGTTCATGGCTTATTGATGGAGATATATAATGTATAATATGGCAGAATCAATTAGTAGTAATCTTGGGAACTAACTTAGGATTTATTATCTTTATAATTAGAATCTTTGTAATTCATACCAACACTACTATACTATGGTTGGATGGTCTAGACACATAATTTATTCCTAATAAGATGCATTTTAGAATTCATAAGTTAATTATATTATTATTTTGATTTTTGCAGCGGAGGATTGGCTGAAGCCTAATGCAGTGTTGGGAGCATTTGAAGCTAGGGCTGCTAAGAAAGTGGTTGCTTGTGCTCAAAATCTCAGCAAGTTTACCAATCCCGAAGAAGGTAAATGATTTAACACGCTTAAACGCACAAGCTATATGTTCATGTTGATTTGTTTTCTTGGTGTGGTGGGAGAGCAGATGAACACTTGAACAACCACAGTTGGCTGGGTAGTGGTTACCCTAACCGATTCAACTTTTGTGTGAGTGCATATTATGATGTTGTAATTAGATATGATCTCATAAATGCTGATGGTTTTTTGGATGACAGGTTTCCAAGAACTCTCAGTCGATCTAGTTGAGGCAGCTGTTGCTCATTGCCAGTTAATTGTTGTTTCCAAGTGAGCGTCTTCGCTTTTTTACTGGTCCCACATAATATTTGTAGTTCATCCATAATGTGTGTGTGTGTGTCTCTCTCTCTCTCTCTCTCTCTCTCTCTATATATATATATATATATATATATATATATATATATATATATATACTTGATGCTAGTATTTGCTTGGATATTACTACATTCAAATTGATCAACCTTATGCTCTTTTCAGATTTATTGAGAAGTTGCAGCAAGATATCCCTGGAAAGGGAGTGAAACAGCAATTAGAACTTCTTTGTAGCATTTACGCATTGTTTCTTCTTCACAAGCATTTGGGTGATTTTCTTGCAACTGGTTGCATCACTCCCAAACAGGGTTCCCTTGCAAATGAGCTGCTGAGGTCCTTGTATTCTCAGGTTTGTCCTAAACGATTGCAACTCATTGGCAAGTTTTTTATTTTATGAAACTGATTGATTTATTGATTATATGTTTTGGTTAGGTTCGTCCAAATGCAATTGCACTTGTTGATGCGTTTAACTACACTGATCACTACCTTGGTTCGGTTCTTGGTCGCTATGATGGAGATGTGTATCCAAAGCTGTACGAGGAGGCATGGAAGGATCCATTGAATGATTCAGTTGTGCCAGATGGCTTCCAAGAATATATTCGACCAATGCTAAAGCAACAACTTCGTAATGCTAGACTCTAAATTTTTTTTATAACTGCACTGTTGATACTGGAGAAAGTTATGTATGCTTTCAATTTAAAAGACGGTAATAAAGTTCTACGAAAGGGAAACGAAATTGAGATCAATAAAATCATGTCATCGAAGTTATAAATTTATTTATAATTTTTTTTTTGTTTTATGTGGATAAAAATATTATGTATGTGTTTGGATAGATGTTAAAAAAATTGATTTTGGTTAAAATTGATTTTGAAGTGAGGTAGTTTATGTTTAAATATTTTATTATAAAATCAAGTTATAAATAAAATTTAATACAAAATTTTGGATTCAATTCAGAAGTTATTCAAAGATATTTTAATTCAAAATTAATTTTATTTTTTAATGTGAAACTAAACATATAAAAATATATCCAAAATTAATTTTCTAATATCAAATTAAACACGAGAAATGAAAAGTAAATTAATATGTAAAGTTATAATTATTAATTAAAATTATAATAAAATATAGTTTCATTAGCATAAACTAATAAAGATTTTTTATATTATCATCAATTGTTGATATTTGATATTTGTAATTACTTTAAATGTAATATGAAATAATTTTTAATTAATTGACAGGGCAAACTTTTACATTAACAATGTAATTTAAATATTAAAATATATTTTAATATTATAATATAAATAACATTTTTCAGGCAGTAATCCTTGGTCCTTACACGCACACATAATGACTATAATATTTATTTTCGGCGTTGACCTAATATTAACAGAAGTACTATGACATTATTTTTTCTGGATAAAGTATTTATTTAGGCCGCTAACTGCAAATAATGTATTTTATGTGATGTTTTAAATCCTTTACACGGTAAGGACTGAACTTTATGTTACTAGATTCATCATTTTATTGTTTTAAATTTTTATTTACAGTGGTAGGTTCATCTCCATTCACCTTAATTATTTACCTAACTTACCACTAAGATTTAATCAATTCCGACTTAGGTATGAAATTCCAACTAAAAGTATTATTTTATTTTAAAGTGGACTAACTAAACGGAAGAAGTTTAATTGAGTGTCAAATAAGCAATCTCATATATTTCTTAATTAAAAAGAAAAAAAGAAAAAAAAACTTCACAAAAATTATGAATGCAAAATTTACTAATTTATTCAAGTTATTTATCAGTCTTAAAGTTAATTTTTGCGAGATATAATTATTGCTATTCTATCGATGTTTATTCTCACCCGGCCCCCTGCACTTAACCACCCCCCAATTTTCTCATCCTTCATCGTTGATGCAACCTATCTTTTCCTTATGGGCACATTTACTACTGTCACTTCTCCCTCTTCCCTCTCTGAAAAAATATAAACTTTGGTTTAGATAAAATCATTTGGGAAGGAAGTGAAAACCCTAACGTGTGATGAACAAGTGGTAGGTTGGCTAAAGAAAAAAAAAAGAAAGAAAGAAGGATGACGGTGAAAAATATGAGATGGATCAACATTAATTTAGGAGTTTCCAAAATAATGGTAATGGTAGTGATGGATGAGTCTTGGGTTCTATAAATCCAACTTTACATATATAATACAATTTTGTTCCCTGTTCAACTGAAGCAAAAGTTTGGTTGGAAAGGACATTTATGGCTACGTCTTGGTGGTTGAGATCATTGATGAAGAAGAAGACACGCAAAGATCCCTTAAAATATAAACCACGAAAATGGAAGAATCAAATTAACATCCCTTAAGTTTTGGATCCACTGTAGCATCTCTAAGTTGTAACTTAGCACTACGTGACAAGCTGACAACATTTCGTGATTAAATTATAACATTCATTAATTAACGTCATGGATAAAAATATTGTAGTTCTATGGATAAATAATTAAAAAAATGAGTGATGCTCACTTTTGCTTATGAAAATGAAATTACAGGAATTGGTCACCAGTTCTTGAGATTTGTAAAATATGAAATAAAAACGAATTTGATTTCTATCGACTGTCAATGCAGTGAAGAAATTATAATTTATATATAATTCAAATTCAAATTAGTTATTATAAAAGTTAATAAATTTATTTTATATGATAATTTATTATTGAATAACACAAAAATTTCACAGTCAATGTACAAAGAATTTACTCATAAAAAACAATAAAATAAATCAGAAAAAAATTTCCAATAGACACGTGATTTTCATGGGATAGTAACTATTCCCCAAAAATTAAATATGACAATATACAAGAAAACAAAACGTAAAGGCATGCCGGGGATATAACGTGGTAGTTGTACAAGATTTGATGTTACGTATACATCATTATTAAGGGCTCTTCTCGCCACAAATTATTGAGCATATACAGTGTATATACCAGAAAATAGTATAGGACTTTATAAATAAAAATAGCATAGGAAGTTTGAGAAGACAAAATATAACGTTTTCATATATTTTGGTGGTTTCGACCAAGAGTCCGACGCAATATCAGTTTGAATCAGATGAAAAAAAAATGTTTTAAGGGTGTTGACAATAGAATTTGTTTCGATTAATTTTATGCAAGTTTGTGACTAGATTTAGATTCCAAATCTTTATATATTTTTATTATTTTTTGGATGAACTAGGGTAGGAGTTGTTGAACTTTTCTGATAAATATTTTTTAATAAGTATGGATCAGAAATTAAATTCATGACCGCATGTTGAATAAAATTATTTACGGATTATGTCACATTATGTTAGTATATATTTTTATTATTTAATATTTTGTGATAAAATATCATGGATTTTGATGATATATAATTTAGTAGCATTTAAATTTTAGTTGAATGATATCTGAATGACTCACCAGAAAACTTTAATTTAATATTTTGATTAAGATGTTGATGCACAAATATTGAATTGAATTCTACTACTATTTGTCTGAGATATAATCGAATTTAATTATGACTTTAACTTTGTGATTTTGTACAAGTATAAAAACTTAAGTAGAACACATTAATTTTAATTTAACCTTAATGTAAATCGAAATTTGAATGTCAACTTGATCGAATTTGACAATATTTTGACAAAGTATTACAGAATGTAGAGTTTTAATTATACTCAATAGCCAAATTGAAATGTATCTTGAACGAAATAAAATCAAAGTTAAATAAAGTATACTTTAAATTGAATGCAGCAATATAAAGAAAACATTTAAACTGAAAGCAAGTTAGAGAGAAAAATATAGTAGATCCAGTGCAAAGAACTAACAGTAATTCAAAATATATTTTAAAAAAATGGAATGAGAGAGTGCAAACTAAATATGCTTGAAATGTAAGTAGACTTAAATCTTGAAATATACAAGGAACTTAAATTTCGAAAGCGAATGTGCATTGGTGAAAAAATAAATCAATAAATTGAAAGTCTTGAACTTAAAGTAAGAAGTGAAGAAGATGAAGAAATTTGAGTTGGAAATTAAATGACTGTCAAACTAAATTGCAACAAATAAGTGATTAATGGCTATATACTATTAGTCTAAAAAGTATTAAAATATTTGTTAAAATTTATATATGCATAAATCGGAATAATAATTCATCATTCTTTATTTATTTCTCCGTTCTTTCTCATATATTTTTCCTCAACATGAGGTTCTTATATATATAAGAGCAATTCACAACATCTTAATAATACGGAATAACAACAAACTGATCTAATCTTAATTTTTATTTAAATATGATAATAAAAACTGTAACAACCTAACAAATACTAATAATAATTTGAAATTTCAATTATACAATTCAAACAATATTATATAATCAAAAGTTATTATTGATATAACTTTTAAAATAATTATTATAATTAAAATTCAACAAGTTAATTATATTTAACAAATTTTTGATTGAATATATAATAATATAAAACTTCTTTAAACTACAATTCATAAACTATTTACTCTTATAAAAATTGTAAATATAAATTACAAAATACACTTTTAGTCTTTTATATTTTAATTATATTCAATTTGATTCCTTATGTTTTTTTTTAAAATATTATAATTCTTTATTTTTTTAAAAGTAAGTAGAAATGGTCATTCCGAAACAATGATTTCTTTTTAATTTTGGAACACCATTTTAAACTCTTTTTTTAAGTAATTTGAAATATGAAATTTATTCTATTATATTTACTTACATACGGAATCCAAGAGATATAAGAACCATAAACATGAAAAAAATTGTGTAAAAAATGAGTCTTACAATAAAAAAAGAATGAGGTTGACTCTTTCAATTTTTTATTGCTAGCCTATATTCACTTTTCATCGTAATTAACTCCCGAATTTTCCGGTTAGCAGTTTTTTTCCACTCATAATTAACTCGTTCTGAAAGTATTTTTATAAATATTTTTCCTAAACAAAATAAATTTTGGCGGCAGTCCCCTTTTTAACTCATTTTGTTCTTTTGTTGGGATATTGATAATAATTAATAAATCACTATACGTACATTTTTGTTTCATGAGGTAGGGACTCTATCACCTGATCTCCCACAACTATCTGGAATGTCATTTGCAATGTTGGGCAACTAATTAACCCCCAAAAGAAAGAAAATAATAAAGACAATAAGCAGCCCTAAGAAAGTTTTTTTTTTTTTTGGTATATCCGCAAGAATTAATTTTTTTTTTGGCTGTCACAACTCACTCTCAAGCATTACACAAAGAGAATAATATATGTTTGTAGGGTCTGAATATTTTCCATTATATCGTACAATTAGACATGCTAATCCTCCAAAAGTATGAAATGGCCCAAGATGGCTAAATGCATGCATGTCTTGCTTCAATTTCCTCCTTCTTCTTTAATTTAAATTGACAAATAATTACTATTTCAATAATTTCTCTCTTTTATGAAATGATCCGAGCTATTTAAGATATGGTTGGAGAAGCATAAGTTTTAGACGGATCGAATAAGTCTAATTCACAAAATAAATAGATTTTTTAAGGTTTATATTCAATCTACAAAAGCTCGCAAATAAGAAGATTGGTCAACGTGCCCAATCATAATTTGAAAAAAATAAAAGTATAAAATATATAAAATTAGAAGAAAAAATAAATTTTACTTTTAAGCTAAAACCTATTACACTAAAATATACCAACATTTTAAATATAACAAATTAACAATAACAATTTAATTAAAATTCAAAATCTTAACATAACAAATTAATTATATTTACAGATGAGTAAGTTAAATGAGTAATTTGTGAGTCTAGATATGAAACCCACAAAATCCACAAACATAATAAACTCGACTGAAAAATCAATATATATATATATATATATATATATATATATATATATATATATATATCTTAAAGAAAGAAATTTATTGTCTGTAAAATCTACAAGCTTTACGAATCAATCTGGAAAATCTAGACCAGTATATCACCCTTATTCTTATGAGATTTTTACTCTTGATTTCTCACAATATTCTCTCACTTAATAGGTTTGGATCGAGAAAGCGTCAAAAGCAAAAACCACTTCCAATGATATTTGTTTACGAGACATGAATCCCAAAATCAATTTAAGGAGATTCAAATCTGCTATACTTTGACCAACACACGCTAGTCTTTGAGGATGTCTCTAACTTTTACTACTAAATATTATTGTTATTGTTATTAATTGATAAAAATAATTTATTAAATTATTATATCAATTTCATTTAACATTTATTTTTGCGATTTAAAATATTAAGTTAAAAAAGTTTACTCAATGAAAGAAAAGACAAAAAACGACGTGCAGTTTTTTTAGAGGAACAGACTCATTATTTTTTTCATGTAAATATTGTTCAACAATACAATTGGAAAAATGATAAAAAAAAAATTGAAAACTAATCTAACCTCTTAAAGCAATTTCAATGGTCTTTATATCAGAAATTTAATTTATGTCACAACAGTTTTAGTAATTCAATTAATTTTTCTTTAATAGTAGTTTTATTAACAAATTACTTAACTTACAAATATATTTTTTTCTCTTCTATATTTAATACAAAATTAAGTAACTTGTGAACAATAATTATTTATATAAATAATCCTTTTCAATTTTAAACAATTCAAAATTATATATGACACATAAAAATAATATTTTTTATTAGTAATTCATTAAATAACTGTATAGATACTCTTAGTGATTAATGAAATTATAAATCATTAATTAGTGTTATCTAACATCGTTAAAAAAGTTGAATTGGCATGTAAATTGTTGGAGTGATGACTAATTAGGCACACATATATTGATGTCACATCACATGAATGAAAATAACCAAAACATCAATTGAATAATAATCACTTTTTCCTTCCCAAAGCCTTTGTTCTCACTTTTAGTTTTGCATTAGTCTTCTTATTTATCCTATGAGGAAATGCCATCATATAGTAAACCCTAAAATTAAGTTATGTGAAACATGCATAATTAAAAAGAGGGACTCAGCTTTTTTTTAACGACATTAGAAAGGCTAAGCTCTTTCATTTAATTATACACAATTCAATCATTTTCATCCTTGTAATATGGCAACAGTAGAAAATAGTTCCTTGTAACATAACAAACAAGTATGTGTGTCTAGTTGGTGGTTGCCACAACACTTAATGTGTCAATTCAATTAATTTTTTTAACGATTTAAATAACACTAACTAATAAGAAAAAAGATTAAATTGATTGATGATTTATAATTTAAGGGGTCATTTTGCCATTTGTATTTCAAAAACTAATTTGGCCAACTATTACAATTTAAAGAACTAAAATGATTGACTATAAACTTTACAGGGTTTTCATTTTAAAACTTCCTAACTATTAACGTTGTGCCTAACCACGTCCAAATTAATTGTAAGAATCTAATAAAAAAAATTGGACTTACAGATATTAATTATAAACTTTTAAAATAAATTTAACTAAAAATATTCAAAGAATATAAGAATCTACGGATTAACTAAACGTCTATTTTTTTTACCAATAACTTCACATCTATTATATTTCTTCAGGAAAAAAAAGTGATATATTCTACGAAAAATGAATAACAAAATAAATCTACGAAACAACGTAAGATCTGTCCATTAATTAAAACTAAAATGATCTTGAAGGGACTTGCTATTACCATAGTTAATGAACCTACACTGACCAATGAAACAAGTTTGTTGATACATATCAAATTTTATGTTCAATCTGTATCAAATACGTATCAAATATTATTTTATTTTTCTTATCGACAAATCTTAGTTCTTTAAGTACGAATTAATATTCTCACTTTCATATTTTCGTAAACATCAAACTTTCCCGTTCCATCCTTACAATTTATACAAAAGTTTTAGTTTAAGCCAAATGTTACATAAAACAACCAAAGTGGTTATAGATTAGAAGGTGATCACTGACGTCCACTTTGTGAACAATATGAAATTGTTACTACTACTACTAATAATATTGTAGTTAATTGTTATTACTATCATTATTTATACAGTATAAAATTATACTTTGAATAGTAAATATGCAATTAGATAAAAAAGTTTATCATGATTAATACTATCGATATCCTATAACTAATTAATTGTCCTTCACACATCGAGTCATCGACCAGATAAGAGAGTTTGAAAAAGACCATGTACTCATTATTGTGGGGGCAGCAAGATTTTATAAATGGGTAGGTAGATTATGAAATATAATAAGGGGGTCACTGAAAAAAAAAACTTTATTTTAAAATGAATTTGGCCAGTATTAATTAGCATTCAAGTGAAAATAACATTTTGCAAAAAATATGATATAATTACGATTAAATTAAATTCTGTAAGAAAAAAACTACGATTAAATTAAACTGTGTGGGTCATAAGCTTAAAACTATAGCTAAATCAAATAAAAATAAAGAATAACTGGGTTTTGTGATTAACAAAATATAGAAGTCTAGTGATACAAATAAAGTATAATGGTAAGTGGAGAAGGTGTAAGACTATAATGAGGTCAAGTATAATTCATCAAAAAAATTAAGGGAAAGTCCACAACCTTTTAGTTTTGCTAGCTGATGTATTCTCTAGTCATCAAATCAAATTTTATATATTATTGTTCTGAGGTTTTCATGTCCCTACTACTTCTTTCAATTTATTGACGCGGTGCAACGATCGTATAATGTGTGCTTGGCCAGAGACTATCGTGGTGGATGGATGCGGCGGTGCAATGCCATGGCTGTTGTCAAAACCGTTTGTTTCGGACAATATCAACCCATGGAGCGCTGCAAGTTCATGACGAGGCCACCGTCCACGGCGGAGCACAAGATCTTGCCATTTACGCAGCACAACGTCGTGCAAAACCTATTTGGCTTTCGCACGTTAGAAGTCGTGTTTCTACACCGATTGAATTGGAAAAACTGCCCGAATCGATCCAACACCTATTGTTTCCTTCAGTTATTCTGGGTGCAGGTCTGTTGGCAGCAGGGCGGATCCAGAAAATAAATTAAGGAAGGACACTCAAATCTTTAAGAAAGAAAAATTTTTTTGAAAAAAAAAAAACTTAAATCAACAGTTTATATACAAAGTTATGAATTTGCTTAAAATTATATTATATATATGTATATAACTAAAATTATTTAATTAAAAAAATTCATCTATAATTCTATACTGAAAAATCCAAAATAACAATTGAATTTGATAATATAAGTAAAATTTATTAATAATAAAAAGAGTGTAAATAGCAACTACCTAACTTAAAACTCAAAAGCTCATTCAAAAATATAATATGAAACCGTAGAAAAAAAAAGGTGGATACGAAAAGCAAATTAGGTCCAAATATGTGCAGTAGCTTATTTTCTCCTCCTCTTCTGAATACTGGTCTACGTATTCTTTCTGTCATTGTTGTTCCTTTCATCTTTGACACTGTTCTTTCTGTCATTGTTGTGTCTTTTTTCTCCACCAGCCACCATCATTGTTGTCTCTGGCCCATATTTAAGAGGGGGCACTGCCCCCCCCGCCCCAATTGTGAACGTAGATCCGCCCATGGTTGGCAGGTTGCTGCTCGATCACCCTATTATTCACATACTATCGAACTCTTTGGGTAGGTTTTTTAAGTGTTTCTAAAATAAGAAAATAAAAAAAAATGAGATGAACCTTTTTATAAATAAAAATAAGTTTTCTATTACCTAATTTTTAGAAGTTCACTAATATAACTTTTCTAAGATATGAAATGACATCTACAAATGAATTAATAAAAAACTCATTTTAACTAATAAAAGAAACTTATTTCATTTTTTTTTAATTTCTTTTTTTAGAAATACTTGTAGAAAAACTTATATTCAAACAGATCTTATATACTATATTTATAAGTTATAATTAGAGAATATCATCTAAACCAAAACGTTCAAGTCAAATACACTATTCTTTTTCTAAATCATTTACATAGTGTTTAGTTAGAGGGAAATGAAGAGGAGGGAACAATTTTTAAAATTTTGATCTTTAGGTTCAATCTTTAGAAGGGAAGAGAAATGGAGTGGAGAAAAATTCCTCCTTATCTAGTTTTGGATTCCCTTCATGCTCCTAGGAGATTTGTAGTGGGGAGGGAAATGGGAATTTAAAATATTTCAACTGAAATGACTAAAACAACTCTATTTATGTTTTTGAAATCTAAAATTGTAAGTATACACAACTAAAATTATTTTTAAAACCGTTCTCCTTCTCTTATGAACCAAACAAAAAAATGGATACCTTTCCTCCATTAAAATTCCTTCCTTCCTCTTTTCTCAATATAACATAATGTCTAATCAAAATTTCTTCTTTTCTTTCCTTTCTTTCCTTAAAAATAGAAACAACCAAATTTTGATTAAGAGATAAGAAAAGAAAAAAAAAGAATCCTGAGATTGACTTGTTCTGTTGACAAAATTAATATTTTAATAAAATTAATATTTATTGATAAAGAAATTTAAACTTAATCCATTTACTTATTATGTCATTTTAAAAATCTGATAAGACTATTTATATGGCTTGTTTTATATCATGCTTAAAAGATCCACAAATCTCACAATCATGAATTAGTTATCCCAATTAATTTTCACTTAAAAGATCTATTTTACTTTAATGTGTTGGGTCTTCCTGACAAGCTGTATGTTAGTTTAATACAGTATTATTTAAATTTTTAATAGAGGTTTCTTACTTTATTAACGTTTTTTTAAAAAATAAAGAAAACCAAATTGGATTGTACTCTTGCCTGCGACACTTATTTGACTGACCAACATACAGTTTACATTTAAGAATAATAAAACACCTTCTATAAAAGGGCACCCATAAGGAAGAGAATGTTCGAATAGCACGGACATAGTGGAACAATATGAAATTCAATGATGTCATTTGTAGTCACTACTGAAATGTGAAAAATGAATACCTGTATTGACAGGGAAAGAAGGGGATAGATGACATCTACACCATATAATAATTCCTTTTTTAACCATATAATAATTCCTTTTTTATTCATATGAAAAGGGTGTATAACATTGAAGATATGATTTTGCGATAAACAATTTTACATGGGTCCACCAACTTTTGGTACGTCCAAGAAATATCCTCAATTATCAATGGAATTAAGTCTAGTAAAAGACATTAACTTTTTATAACGTGATGAATTAATATTTAAATTATCGTTAAAAGAGATATACACTTAAAGTATGTATCAAATAAAATTATTATAAAAAAATCTAAAAACCAAAAAAATATCCTCATCCGTGACTCAAAAGAAAACAGGTGAAATTAAATATCTTATGACCATTGCGGTCCATTTTTTTATTATCTTTTCTCCACTTTTGGTTTGGGATTAAGGATAAGTTCATAGATGCGGACAGTGTGACACCTAATCTCTCACGTGATGACCAATGATGTTATGATGATGATACACAAGAGATGCCTCTAATGATCCAAGAGCTCACCAGTGAGGGATTAAATTAGCCCCTAATTAAGCAAGCCGTTCCATGAGTATGAAATGACATACCGCCAAGAAATGAATTAAAATTAAATCAGTCCAGAAAAGTTGCTTTAATAATTAGCATAAAATTAAACAAAACAAAACAATAATAGTAGTAGGATACTTGCAGTTACCAATGTCGTGCAAATGACTTGATTGGACGTAATTATATATATAATTAAATTTAACACCTGTCTTATCGCGATATTAATAAACTAATCCATTCAGAAGAAACATCAACACATATCCTTGGGTAGTTTAAGAAAACGGGCATTATTCATTAAGGCAAAGCTATAAGGATTTATACCTCTGTATCAAAATGCCAAAAAGAAATAAAAGACAAAGGTAAAGGAGTGAGAGATTATAGAAGAATATAATGCTAGGTGCAAACAATAATTATAGAAGAATATAATGCAACTGTTTCTCTTTCTCCCTTGGACCCATTTCTTTAATTTGCGAAAGAATTATAAGTACTAGGTAGTTCGCAGCTCAACCCACCCTTATTTAAAAAGCTCTATTCACTACATTTTTCCGTCACAATAATTTCTCCCCTCCTTCCATTCCCCAATGGTCATGGAAGAATCTAACCCTTTACACAATGAAGTTCAACCAACCACTTCATCATCCTCTTTCACCATTACTACTCTCTCTACCTCCTCTTCTTCCTCCATAGAAGAAGCCACTAACACTACTAAGGAGAAAAAGAAGAGAGCCAATAGTAATGGAGGCAAGCACCCTACGTATAGAGGAGTTCGCATGCGTCAATGGGGCAAATGGGTATCCGAAATTAGAGAGCCAAGGAAGAAATCAAGAATTTGGCTTGGTACTTATTCCACGCCCGATATGGCGGCTCGAGCCCATGACGTGGCAGCTCTCACGATCAAAGGCAGCTCGGCTTACCTCAATTTCCCTGAATTAGCCACCGAGCTGCCCCTCCCCGCCAGCACCTCCCCCAAGGACATCCAAGCGGCGGCTAAAGCCGCCGCCTTGAATTTCGGCCACCAAAGCCATGAAGCCAAATTGGAAGCCGAGTTTGAGCTGGGCCGAGCCGTTTCCTCCTCAATCCTCACAGAAGCATCATCACCATCCAATTCATCATCGTTGAAGGGTGTGGATGACACATTCGTGGACCTTCCTGATCTCTCTCTCGACTTGAGCCATGGAGCCGATGAGTTTCATTATCCGTCAGCTTGGCTTGTAGCCGGAGCCGAACATATAGAGCTGGGTTTTTGGCTTGATGATCCTTTTCTATGGGACTCGTATTAAGTTACCTTACTCGAGTATTTTTTTTTTTATGTTTGTGCTGCCTCTGTCTTTTTCTCTTTGTTCCTTTCACTTTTGAGCTACTTGCTAGAACCTTGAAGAATCCAATATGCTCTATGGCAGCATGACGTGGGAGTGTCAAACTTCAGTGTCCATGACAAATAAAGAAGTTTTACTAAAATACTAAAGTATCATCTATCATTTCAGATAAGGTAATTAAGATGCCTGCATCATATTCCTCAATTTGTTGTAAATTTCCTCACTTGTGAACTGTATATCCTCTCGTTTGTCAAAATTTAATTTAATTGTGTATGAGTGAATGTGGAATAAATTAAAGTTCACCTGAGTAAATATATATATATATATATATATATATATATATATATATATATATTATTGTTGTGAGTATTACCTTTTGTCTTTATGTCCTAATTTTGTTGGCAGCCTTTCTAGATTTAATGTTTATTATAATATTTAATTAAGTTCACCTTGCTTTATAAAACTCGCAATGGCAGGAGAGGCACATCATCAGGTGATGATATAAAATCATGTCAACTTGCCTCTTAAATTTAACCTTTTTCTTTATGTATATTGGTTGAAGGTGAGTTTTAACATAATAATAAAGTTATATTTTAATAATTTATTGATCATAAATTTAAATTTGAAAGTAACTTTTATATATATATAAAAACAAGATATAATATCCTTCATTCTTTCCTATTTATAACATAAAGTCTCTAAATAATGACAATTAAATTTTATGCATATATATTAACCAAAGCTGATGTTCCACATGAAGGAGGATGGTTTGGCCGTCAGAATAACTTTTTCTTTGAATCATAATAAAAAGATACAATGACACAAATTAGGTTTCTAACACTGTAATACCGCACACAAAAAGCATATGTACGTTTTCTTGTAAAATGGATAACATTACAAGCATTTTTCTTTCGAGTATTAATTGCTGAAATAAGTTGGTTTAACTAAAGTTTCTCAGCAAAAAAAAAAAAATAACAACAAAATTTATAAATGTATGGATCGAAAAGATAAATAAATGATGGTTTTATTTTTCGAAAAAATGATTATGAATAAACATTACGTTGAGAAGTTCAGAAAAACTTAAATATCTATAAAGGGCCGTGAAGTTCAATGAAAAACTTATTAGACAAACAAAGTAAATTAAGGTGTTCATGGTTTCATTTTGGGGCAAATGTTGTATCTTCTTTTAATCTTGATGTAAAGTAAATTCACACTGTAACCAATTGAAAAACAAAGTAAATTCACACTCGCAATATCAAAATTGTCATTATATATGTACTTATAACTATATTTTAAAGCGTGAACATACGTTTTGTTCCACTTAGTCAATTGTCAAAACTCTTCATTCTAATTTTTTTTATACTAATATATATATGAGTCTCACCAGGAATAAAAAAAAATCTGATATTAGATTTTTTTATTTTTTGGTTGCTAGTAAGATTCACTTTTCATGCAATTTTTATCATGTTTGTGGTCATTTTTTTATTCAAACATCAATTTGGCTCTATACTATTGTGTACATAAATGAGACATATTTCATGTCTTGAATCATTAAAAAAAAGTTTCAAAATCATGTTCCAAAATAACATAAAAAATCATTTTTAGAGGATCATTTTAAGTAGCTTTAAAAATATAAATGACTACCATAAAGAGCATGAATCAACTAACATAAGATTGTTATTGTTTAATCAGGATGTCGAGTTCAAGTCTTGACTATATATTTATGTTAAATAGTTGAAAGAAGAATTTTGTTATTGATATTAATCATATATGACTAGAACAACATTGCCTCCAATGAAGGGTAGAAGTGTTCCAGATCAAAAAAATATCAACATCAACATCAACATCAACAGCACCTTTAACCCAAATTAATTGGGGTCGGTGGTAGATGAACCCAATGATAAATCGAAAATAAAACAAAAGAGAGAAACAGAGTTAAAATAAAAGAATGGTGAGAGGAGAAGAGAAAAGAAGAATAAAAGAATTAAAACAGGGAACAACTGGAACATAGAACTACTAAAGGG
>PYAF01003854.1:552607-567866 GCA_007407185.1 Glycine tomentella
ACTCCGTCTTGCTCCTACTTACCTTGAATCCTTTAGACTCCAAAGTGCTTCTCCACAATTCCAATTTTCTATTAACGCCATCTTTGGTCTCATCAATAAGTACTACATCATCTGCAAAGAGCATGCACCACGGCACTTCTTCTTGAATATCTTTCGTTAGTTCATCCATCACTAAGGCAAAGAGATAAGGACTAAGATGAAAAAATATAAATGACTAAATTAAACTTTTAATAAAGGACCTTGCTAACTAGTGTTCATAGGACATTGGTTAATGAACTAAAATGAAAAAATATTTATTGTGTAAATCATAGGTGAATATAAAAAAATTATGAACAACGCAATTTTTTATCTTTCATTAAAAGTATTTCTCTTTTTAATTTCTTAACTAGGATACTGATTAGCATTTGCTTTAAAAAAATAAGGAACCAAATTAACTATAATTAAAAAGATGTATTTTTTAGCCAATAAAATACTCCTATTATTAATATTTTGTTTATATAAACTACACGTATCTTTCATTAAACAATGAATTGGGTGGGACAACTATTTATTCTTATATTATTTTTTTTTGTATTTTAACTTGTGAGGTAATTATAAAAAACAAAAAAAAATATAAATAAGTCATGCATAAGATAAGGTATGTACCCCTCAAAAAAATATAAGGTATGTATTGAATATTCAGAAGAAAGTAACTAAAATATTAATTCTGAGCACTAAATATGTATATTAATTGTGACTTAATTTATAAAATGTAACATTTTTGAAAATATGATTCTATAAAAATAAATTCTGACATAAAATCTATATAAAAATAAATTTCACATAATAAAATAAATAGTATGCGAAACACTAAAACGAAAGAAAACAATTGCATCCCACTGGTTTTGGTACTTAAAACCGTACGGATAAACTTTCAAGTTGCAATACTCATGCTTACAATGATTCAATGAGGTTACCTCTCATCACAAGAAAAGGAGGAACCAAGGGAGAAAGTCTCATATCAATGTTAAATACTCCTATCACTTCGGTATTTATGGCAATTATTATTTTATTTATGCACACAACAGGGATAAATTTGCAGCATGGGGGGTTTCGGCATTTCCCAGAGATGGTCTGAGAAAGAAAAAAAAAGTAGGTCGTGATGACACATATACATGGTTGACCTATATTAACTAAAATGCCCGTATTGATTGGGGGAGGGGGCAAAATATTATTTAAAAATGGGTTCCAATTATTGGTTTCATTGTCTACATTTTGATACATATATTGTCCCCCACAATTCATGGAAGCATCATGTAGAAAGATACGGAAGATTTTCCACACTAGATTCATTTTACAGACTCAAAAGAATAAGGGCGAAATTTGTCCAATAAAAGTAGACACACGTTACGTCTCAATGGTCTCATGAACTTGACCGTTGCTACTCCGACTGAAGCATCCTAGGCAATGTCCTAGGAAAATTGAGCTCTTGGTCTTTTCATTATCATCAACAGTTAAAATAAAACTATTATATTACTTCCTAACTTGAGAATATAAACAAACTTCTTTGCTATCTCCTCTATTCCCAGGTCCAAACAATCATTCCTAAAAAGTTATTAAATTTTTAAGCATGACAAAAAAAAAAAAAAAATGAAAACCATCATAGATGGTAACCGAGTTATATTTTTTTGATCTGGCAAGGTGCTTTATTGTCTTGGTCATATCTAAACTCTTTTTAGCAGTATTGTCTCAAGCATAGTCACAGAATTCGCTTACTCCATTAGAAAACCGCTAAATGGTTTGTACTTATCAATTTGTGACATATTTTTAATCGGTTTTTGAAATTCAGAATTAAATTCGTGAAAGGAATGAAGCATAAGAACACCATTTGCAGTCAAAGCTCTGCAGAAAGGAATAGATGCTCCAAGAAAAGATAAGAACAATGAAAAAGAATACGTAAAAGCAAAAAGAGAAAAAGAGGGGAGTTGAAAATGGTTGTGTTTTTTTTTTTTTTTATTATTATTGTTTTCAAGAAAAGTTGTTCTGGTTTCAATAAAAAATATTTTAAATTTTTCTTCTCAATTACATAAGATTTTTCTATCAAGCTGGTTTACTTTCTTTTTTCTTTTAAGAGACTTGTTGACTTTTATTATAATAAAGATTTTAAGATAATCTTAATTAAAACATACCCATGTCATGATAATAATTAATTTAATTGTTTCAAAATAGAATATATATATATATATATATATATATATACTTACTCTGATTACCTTATTATTATTTTATACAGTTTTATGAATTAAAAAAATAAAAAAAATCTCTAAAATTTTGCGGCACAATGGTATAAGTTTTCCCTCTCAAACCTGTTTACTTTTATTATATTATATAATATATGATAATTATATAATTATATAATATAATAATGATAAATATTTCATATATTTATCATAATTACTTAATAACAATTAATCTATAATTATAAAAAAGATTATCTAAAAATTTTCCGCTCAAATGTATAAGGATTCCCTCCAAAACTATATTAGTTATCATAAATTTAATTGCTCACGATTTAAAATCAGATTGATAATAATTAATTTAATTATTCAAAATTTCAAATACTTATCATAATTACCTGATAATTATTAGCGTCGGAATTTAATTATTCAGAATTTCAAATCAATGATAATTAATCTAATTATTCAAAATATTAAATTTGGCTAAGTTATCACCATATGTATTAATTTTTACTATGGTTGATGATTCGTCAAAAGGAATATAAAATTAATTAAGTTAAACCATAACATTCAGTTTTTCTATATCTGATCATGCATCATGAGAATATGAAACTTACTAAAAAATTAATTCTTGAATAAACATTTGGATGGTTTCTATGCTTTGACAAATATAAGTTAAGTCTGATCATATTGAAATATACTTTCATGCATTCTTTATCATTCGGTTGATTTTCGAGTTTAGATAAATATGATAGATTGACTGAGTTAATAAATACTTGGTTGGTTTCCAAGCTTCGAAAAATATAAGTTAAGCCTAATTAAATCAAAATATACTTTCATGCATTACCTATTGGAAGAAATACAGCTTGTTTAAAATTCCCTAAGTTATAAGTTCATCATTAATTTGGTAACCGATCATTACTCAAAAGTTATGTTTGTAGCATGGACGGATTTAAGCGTGTCGATGCCTACCATGTGTACTTTCAATACCATGGACAATTTTAGTCGTGTTGATGGTGTCAATACTGACCATGTATAAATGGAGATTTTAATATTTGTGTCGATTGTGTCGATATCGACCATGTATAAATGGAAGCTTTAATAGTCCTGTCAATCTTGTTGTTCGTGTCAATTCTGACCATTTATAATGATGGTTTTATATCTATGTCGATCATGTTGATACCGACCATGTATAAATGGAAGCTTTAATAGTCATGTCGATCATGTCATTTGTGTCGATCCTGACCATGTATAAATGACCGTTTTAATATTTGTGTCGATCCTGACCATGTATAAATGACCGTTTTAATATTTGTGTCGATATCGACCATGTATAAATGACGACTTTAATATTCATGTCGATTCTGATCATGTATAAATAACAGTTTTAATATCCATGTCAATTGTGTCTACACCGATCATGTATAAATGGCGACTTTAATATTCGTGTCAATTGTATCAATGTATTTGTTGGCCTACTTTATTGCCTATCTTCTCTTTGCATATGTCTCCATGTTTGATATTTAATTCCAATTTGGGGGAGTTTCATCACCAACAAAACTCATTTGCCTAGCACCTCTTTGTACCACTTATTTTGTATCTTTTTCTCCACTATTGCCTTTGATAGTCATTATAAAGACGAATTTTCACTAGAATCTAGAATGTTGCTCAACTCTTCTTTTGAACAAGAAACAAGGATGTTGAGAAAAGTTTTATCGAGTCCTACAGTAGGCGACAAAATTTTTATGTAACTAAGTCATGTCTCAAAAAAAAGAAACCTAGTCCAGAAGTATTCAAGTGTGAAAGTGTAATCCCCTTTCTTTTTAGGGCTAGTATAGGTTGTATAATAAGACGGTATTTGGACTGGATCGTTCGACACATGAGTCAATGAATATTAAATTGATCGACCTAATAAGAAACTTATGAGCTTTTTTATAATAAAAAAATACAACGGGTGGAAGACCACTACGAATTCATATTTTATTACAGTGTAATTGCAAGTTATGAAACTCGCATATTCACAATTCATGTCTTACAACTTATTTAAAGAGATACTTACTGTATAAAGCAAAGTAAATATGGTATACAATATTCCTTCTGGTATTAAATATAATTAGTAAAAAAAGTATTAAATTTTGGCCTTCAATATAAAAAAAATTCAATTAATTTTAATTATTTTATTTAATGAGATTATTTCTACCAATTTAACTAATAATTAATCTTTATTGAAGAATTTAATTGATTATCTATAATAAGATCTCTTTTACCAATCACATTTTTTTATCAACAAAACTCAAATTGGAAATCTAAACTAGGACCATTCAAACTAATAATTTATTGATAGATGATAAAGTATTTAAAAGTTCAGTTGAATTAATTTTGGAATTTAATCAACTAAAATGAGAGCATACAAATTGTACAAATTGTAGAATGTTTTTGTATTAGCAGTGGCACTTTAATTAAGGTAAATAGTTGTTGGAAAAAAAATATAAAATGAGAACTAATTGCTTTTTATCATATTATTTCATTTATTTTACCAAAAGGGAAGTTCATAATTCACTGGATATAACATTTCTTAAGGATTGACGGGCGAAGCGAAGCAGACAACATTGGTGTCAGTGAGGTTTTCAAGTTTATTTTCCTTGTTAGACCACATAAAGTCATTTTAAAAAGTATTTTTCTTAACTGTAATACATCAACTTAGAGAAATTAAAAGCGTTTATGCACTTCATGTTTTAGGAAATATTTATAGGGATTTAAGTTGAGTTTATTGGGTCAACAAAAGCAAAATTGCCACAAAGATTGATTACTTTTTTTCTTTTTCTTTCTTTTCCTTCGACCACAACCACGTCATTCATCCCCATCATTTATACTTTCGAAAGCGGTAATTCTAGAACGGTGAACACAAACGAGAGATTCAAGTTGTGGGGACAATCTGGGTTGGGTGGTGATTTGAGTGATTCAATGACTAGTGTCAGCCTGTACCAACGCTACGTTTGTGTCAGCTAGTGATGGATGCTACTTGTATCGGCTAGTGGCAGATGCTACTAGCCTCAACTTTGTTCATCAATATTTGTAGAATTGTTCGTTTTTTGGTCAATGTCGACGTTAGCATTGTTTTTATGGTTGATATTGTGGGTAAATTTATTTAGTTAGTGTCAATTTTGTGGGTAAAACTAAGTTGCATGAACCATTTTTATGATGCAACTTATTAGCTTTGAGTATTATAGTGCTGTAAAAGTAGCTAATGTAAAACAAATGCTAAAACACATTTAGAGTCACCTTTGTGTTTTAAGACGACGTTAAAACGAAAATTCTTGTAGTGTAACAACTATAACTTTAATATATCTTCTAAGATATTATCTTTTACTTTTGATAAATTAAATTTATTTTAATTTAATTATATTTTTAATCTCTTGAGTATCATGATTGTGTGACTTTGATCCCTCATATTTCCAACTTTCCTTGTAGGAGGTGGGGTTCCAACCCCCTCATACTCCAAACACAACAATAAGAATTAATATGTTTATTTGTTGTACAAATGATTATAACAGGGGACTAAAATTGAATCTATGTATATAACTACAAAGCAATATTAATATATATTATTAAATCAAACTAACATAAAGTTATATATTGGGGTACCATGTCTCTTAATGGCAACAAAAACACTTTGTTTTGAATTATTTTTTTATAAAATTGTTTTGTTTTAGTTTTTTTATATATTTTTTCTTTGCGTATTTTAGTGATTGAAATAATATATTATTATTGGTATAATATTTTGTCTATATTTCAGTAAAAAGATATATTTAAATAATATTTTTTCAATTAATCTTTTTTAATGCATTTATGTTTTTCCAAAAGTATATTAATATATTTGTTTATATTTAATATTCTCATTTTGGGTACCTATTTATTTTCAATAAAAAATTATAAACTAAGAAAATTAAATACAAATTCTTTCATTAAATAAATTATTTTTCATACATTAACATAGTAAAATTTTACTGTATCAATCCTATGATATTTATCACATAAAATTTATTGTTGTCACGAAAAAAAAGGAACAAATTATTTTGAAATGAAAGAAAAAATGACTAATGTTAAATTCGTGGACAAAGTTGCGATTAATGATGATGAAAATTCTAAAGGCAACCTGACTAACCTCGTTAGGAAATTATAGTTTCATGATGTCATGTCAGCATTGCATGGGTCTCTTCCTTCTTCGGCTTGAATAAACTTTATGGCCCTTCAGTTATTGGTAAGCCGTAAATTAAAATTCGAACCATCACAAAGTCGAAATCTCATACTGTTTGGTTTGGCTCCAACTTCCCAAACTTTGGAAGAGGTTGTTTCAGTGTGGATTGACTGTGAAATTTACAATTGGAGACTTTTGTTTGAAAGGGTGCGAACAAGTTTCTAAACAGTAAACACACCTTTAATCTCACCACTCATTCTTAATTGTCTTATTCTTCCAATTAACTAAAAGGATATCTAAAAAGGTTAGAAATATATTTTTATATTATTAGTAATTTTATAATTTATAAATTATAAAAAAACATTTAAGATAAAATTGTAAAATAAAAAACTAACAAAAACTTCATTTGTTAGTAAATTACTTCTACTATTTTTTATATTATTAGTAACTTTTATAATTTAAAAATTTATAAAAAAAATATGTAAGAAAATTTATAACTTATAATGTAATTAACAAAAACTAATTAGATAATAATTAATTTTAGTATATGTCACTCACTCTGTTGTAAACTTGTAATATATGTAAGGTCTATAAGAATTGATGTATTATATTTTAGTTAACATTTGGTGCACGAATAATATAGAAAAATAATATTTTGTAGTATTTTTTATTTCATCTGCTGGAACCAAAATATATTAATTTTGAATCTCACATTTTATTTTTATTTTATTTTCTAAATGTATAAATATAAAATTTAATACATATTTTATTTTTTCCCATTCTAACATATCTGTCATAAATATGTTTGAATTATTATTATTATTATTATTTATATCTGTTTGATTTATGGTTTAAAACTCCTAAAACTATTATTTCTTATTGACTGATAATGTAAAAGTTTTTGCACTACTACGTATACATATTAAACTCTAAAAAAAAGATATAAATAAGATATGCTGACATAATAAGTTTTATACTTTCATCAGGGTCGTCCTTGGGGCAAACCAAATGGGACGCCCGTTTAGAGTCCAAAATTTTTGTATTGATAATTTAAGTAAAATAAAATAAAACATGTGTTAGGAGTCTATTTTATGTGTTAGGAGTCCATTTTTTCTATCCCTTAGTTTTAATATTATTTGTATTTCAAAAAATTGTATATTAGAGACCCATTTTTTCCATCCCTTAATTTTAATATTATTTGTATTTCAAAAAATTTGTATTAAAGGTCCACTTTTTCCACTTCGTCCCAGGACAAGGAATTTTCAGGAAGGACTTTTAACTTTCATCTAATCACAAATAATCATTATAATAATATGTTTGTTAAATTTTATAATAATTATTTTAAAAATTATAACACTTGTGATTTTTTATTGGTTGTCAGTATATATAGTGTGCAGTAACTAAACTTAAAAAAAAATAGGATATAGGATATGCATTGACAATGTAAAATAAATTTTATTGTCATCTAATTATAAATTAATTAATAATACTAACAATTAATATTTATCAATAAAAATCATATATGATAAATTTATTGATTTTAACAATAATTACCTTAGAAGCAATTACAACTTAAATTTATGATAATTGACAACATAAAAGTTTTTACATTCACAATACATAACTACTAAATTCTGAAAAAAAAAATGAAAATCATAAAGAAATACATCTAAACAAAAATCTAGTCATATATATAATTTTCTATATATCAATATCCATTTTACTCTCGGTGGAGACTTTTTTCTCAAAATATATTATTTATATGTTGTAAAAAAAATATATTGTTTTTATATAACATTTATAATTTTCTTCTAAAAGTTTATCATTTTATTAAAATTAGTTTAAAGGTGTACTTTTGTAGTGATGACAATAACAACAAATTTTCAATGGTACGGTATGTTGGTCATAACAATACCAATGTCGATAATAATGATGTTGGTTTCGGTAGTGGTGACAACAACAATGATAATGATGATAGTGATGATGACGGTGGCAGTGTAACATCGTTGGAAGCCGTGGTGGTGATAGTATTATTGGAAGTAAACAACAACTCTACCAACGATTGGGGAGTCACAATAGACTCAACCCTCAAACAATCAAATCAGAATAATACGGAAACGTGAACAATCAAAATGCACGAGAAAGAACAGGAGAGAAAAAAACAATCACAAATAGCTTTACGTGGGAGAAAACCTTCTTCAACGCGAAGAGGAAAAACTCACGAGACCTAGTCCAGAATCAATTCCACTATTATCAATAATGGTTACAATCACTCTCTACAGCCTTTTGCTGGAGACACTCAACCTCACCAACAATGGTGGAACCACTCTCTCAACCTCTCGGAGACTCTCTGAGACTCACTCTCTACAAGGGGTTTCTCTCAACCTCTTAGAGACACTCTCGGCCACTTGCAGCCAACAGTCTCTCTCAATCGTAGTCTTCAGTGTCTACTGCCTCCATCTATAAATGGTGTATTAATAGAGAGGAATTAGGTTTAGGGATTTCAGCACCCTAAACTGGAATTGGGTCGGGGTTCAGCCCTTCGGAAAATGGGCCCAAGTTAACAAATCCATTTTCAACACATTGGGATTTGGGCCAAGCATTAAAACAGAAATATCCAACAAATCTCCCCCTTTCGTTTTCAATGCGACATAACAGAAACCCGGAATCCTTTCCGGTCTCCACTAAAGCCGGGGTCATCACATCACAACCCGACCTTCCTTTTTGGCTTCAATGTACCGAATTCATTAGCCCGGCTCCTTCATAGCAATCTTCAAATTTCCTTGCTGGTACTGGCTTCGTCATCATGTCAGACCAAATCTGACAGGTGTGCACTTTGCCAAGAGTGAGCTTTCCATCCTCCACCGTATCCCGGATCCAATGATACCTCACATCAATGTGCTTGGTGCGGGAGTGATACATCGAGTTCCTCGCAAGATGAATTGCGCTCTAATTGTTACACTTCAGCTCATACTTGTCTTGATCATGGTCGAGTTCCTCAAGTAATTTCTTCATACACAACAATTCTTTGCACACTTCAGTTGCGGCAATGTACTCGACTTTAGTTGTCGAAAGTGTCACACACTTCTGCAATCTTGATTGCCACGAGATTGCCCCTCCAGCAAACGTCATCAAATATCCCATTGTCAACTTTCTCTAGTCGAAATATCCCCCTAAATCAGCATCCGAGTAGCCTTACAACCCGACTTTACCATCTCCAAAACAAAGACACAAATTGTCGTACCCTAGAGGTACCTGAAGATCCACTTCACTGCTTCCCAGTGCTCTCTGCCGGGATTTGAAAGATACCGGCTCACCCTTCCAACTGCATATGCCAGGTCGGGTCTAGTGCAAACCATTGCATACATCAAACTTTCGACTGCAGATTGGTACGAGATCTTCTCCATCTCCTTTTTGTCTTCATCTGATCTCAGACATTGCCTCTCATTCAGCTTCAAATGTTCGGCCAAGGGGGTGCTCACTGTCTTAGCTTTGTCCATGTTGAATCTCTTCAAGATCTTCTCAACATATTTCTCTTGACTTAGCCATAGTAGTTTCTTCTTTCTATCCCGGATAATCTTAATTCCGAGAATCTACTTTGATGGACCGAGGTCCTTCATCGCAAAGGACGAGTTCAACGCCTTCTTTAAGGTGGCAATCTTTACCTTGTCTTGCCTTACTATCAGCATGTCATCCACATATAGCAGCAAGATCAAGAAATCACCAGTCTCATACCTCTTCACAAATACACAGTGGTCGACATCCGTCTTCATGAACCTATGGTCTATCACGAAGGAATCAAACTTCTTGTACCACTATCGAGGTGTTTGCTTCAAGCCATAAAGACTCTTTTTCAATCAGCATACCATGCCTTCACATCCCGGAGCCTCGAACCCTTCAGGTTGCTCCATGAAAATGTCTTCCTCCAGCTCATCGTGAAGAAATATCGTTTTCACATCCATCTGTTCTACCTCAAGATCCATTGAAGCCGCCATGGCTAACATAGTCCAGATCGAGGTCATCTTCACAATAGGAGAGAATATCTCTTCAAAATCAATCCCCTTCTTCTGATTGCAGCCTTTCACTACAATCTGGACTTTGTATCTCGGCTTCTGGCTGTTCTCTTCCTGATTGATTTTATACACCCACTTGTTCTTCAGAGCTCGTCTTCCTCTGGGTAGCTGGGTCAGCTCATAGGTCTGATTCTTATGCAAGGATCTTATCTCATCTTGCATGGCCTTCTCCCATTCATCACTCTCTGGGCTCTCCACCGCCTCATCATAACTCTGAGGTTCACTATCTTCAGTAATTATGGTATATTCATCAGGTGGATACCTTGTAGCAGGTCTTCTTTCTCTAGTAGGGTATCTCAACTGTTCTTCTTCTTCATCCTCAGAACCCGGTTCTTCACTCTCAACCCGGATCCCAGTATCATTGGCCTGTTGCTGGTCATCATCTTCAACATCGCCTCCAGCGATTTCTCCACTAGTTTCTCCCCCTGCTTCAGCATGCACACGAGGGACGGGTTCTTCATTTCGAACAGTAACTCGGACATGGGGCTTCGAGATGTCATGGATGGTCTCATCCTCATGGAAGACTACATCTCGACTTCTTACAATCTTCTTATTGATTGGATCCCGCAGTCTGAAACCAAACTCGATTTTCGGTGAACCAAGGTATATGCACTCCTTCGTCTTCGTATCTAGCTTCGCCATTTCATCTTTACGGACATGCACGAAGGCTCGACATTCAAACATCCTCAGGTGATCATATATCGCTCTCTGACCCATCCAGACTTCCTCTGGAATCTCTCCTTCCAGCGGTCGTGATGGTGAGAGATTTATCAAATCGACTGATGTTCTAACTGCCTCTCCCCAATATGATTTGACAACTCGACGTTGGATAGCATACATCAGACCTTCTTTTCAATAGTCCGATTCATCCTCTCAGCGAGTCCATTCAGCTGAGGGGTCTTGGGGGGCGTTCTCTCAAGTCAGATCCCGACTTCTCTAAAGTAAGCTTCAAAGGGACCACGATACTCACCACCATTATCAGATCTGACCACCTTCAACCTCTTGCCAGTCTCCCTTTCCACCATGACATGAAATTCCTTAAATGATTGGAGAACCTGGTCCTTGGCCTTCAACAGGTAAACCCACACCTTGCGGGAATGGTCATCAATGAAAGAGACAATGTACTGCACTCTTCCAAGCGATCTTTCCGACATGGAGCAAACGTCAATATAGACTAGGTCAAGTATGCACCCGTGTCTCCTGGGTTGATCAAGTCTCACAAATGAAACCCGATGCTGCTTTCCAGCTAGGCAGTGTGAGCAACTCTCCAGCACTTGACCCTTCAACCCAGTCAATAGCTCTTTCTTCTCCAAAATCTCAAGCCTGTTCTCACTCATGTGGCCAAGATGCGTGGGCCACAACTCCAGGCTTGATCCATCAAAAATAGTATTGGCTTCACTGCCAGTTATCCTCTCTTGCATCACATACAAGGAACATTCCTTCTTTCCTCTAGCCATCACCAAATTTCTTTAGGCCAACTTTCATCTACAACCCTCAAAGCTGTTCACTAACCCGACATCATCAAGCTTTTCCACCGGGATTAGATTCAAACGCATGTCAGGTACATGCCTTAAGTCTTTCAACACAAGTTAGCACCCTACGTCTGAGGTCAGGGTTACATCACCGACACCAACAATCTTACTGGTCACCTGATTTCCCATCTTCACAGCTCCGAAATCTCCACTCTTGTATGAGGAGAAAAACCTTCTGTGAGGGGTCACATGGAAAGAGGCACCTGAGTCAACTATCCAGGCGCAATCATTGAAGGCAACATTCAAAAAATCATCTTCGAGAAGAAATATCTCAACTCCAGCACTGGTAACCACAGTCGTGGTGCTCTTCATCTCTTTCTTCTTCTGCATGCTTTGGTCTGACTTCACAGAGTCACTCTGCTCATCTCTTTGTAGAGTCCAACTTCAGTCTTCTTGTGTCTGGGCTTCCCGCAGTAGAAGCACTTCAGTTCAATCTTCAGTCTTGACCGGTCTCGCGACCTATCTCGTCTATCACGACCTTGGTTCTTGCTACGACTCCGGAAGTCGGACTTACTCCTACTCTCAGCAACGTTGGCATCTGACGTGCAGGTTATACCCCGTTCTCTTCTCCTTGCTTCTTCATTTAGGAGGCTGTCAGTCATGAGATCCATCTCCATTTTCCTTTTAGGAGCCGAATTACTCAAAGTCACTACCAGAGTATCCCAGCTCTCCAGCAACGAACTTAGCAACAACAGAGCCTGCATCTCGTTGTCAATTCTCATCTCGACCTTAAACAACTGGTTCACTATACCTTTGTATGTGTTAAGGTATTCAATCATGCTCATCCCGTCTTTGTACTCAAGCTTCACAAGCCGGCGGACGAGGTGTGCCTTGTTCTTAAGAGTCTTCTGAATCATGGACTCCAACTTGTTCCATAATTCGTACGCATTTGTGAACTGGGACACATGCTCAAAGAGACTTTTATCAATATACTTCCTGATCGTAGCTACCACCTTACGACTCAGGATCTCCCACTCCTTGTCGGTCTTCCCTACCGGTCTCTCATCAAGGACGATGGGCTTGTGTAAATCCTTGCAATACATATGATCTTCCATCATCGGCCTTTAGTAAGTAAAGTTGTCTGCGGTCAACTTTAACATATCCCCGTCATGGGTTATGCTACCACTGGTCTCCATCCCGTCTCTTTCTCCTTCAGAACCCTTCGACCTGGGCTTTGATATCGCTTTTGTTGGGAGTAAACAACAACTCTACCAACGATTGGGGAGTCACAATAGACTCAACCCTCAAACAATCAAATCAGAATAATGCGGAAATGTGAACAATCAAAATTCGCGATAAAGAACAGGAGAGAAAAAAACACAATCACAAATAGCTTTACATATTCTCGGGACAACGACTGTACTGCCCCACTTTTTTAAAAAATATATCGGAATGTCACGTCAATAGTAAATTTTACCAAACTGTCACGTGGTGTATTTTGCTACCATTTCTAGCGAAATAGGAAAGTTGACGTGGCCCAAATCTAGTGGTCATGTAATTCGCTATAAGGGCCAGCAAATTATGTGGTCAACAACGAGCAAAAACACGTGGCAGACACATATTTCGCTTGGCCCCCAGCGAAATACGTGTAACGGTTACCAAAGAAAAGGGACCTTTATGGGGACACGTGGCAGACGTGGACGTATTTCGCTGCAAGCCCCAGCGAAATACGTCTACGTGGCACCCTATTTAAATCCCTTCCTCCTCCTTCATTCCTCACTCCTTCATTCTTTCTCTATCATTTAAAAATTTTGAAAGTGACTCTGTTGTCTCTGTGACTTTGCTTGTCTTTTTCATTACAAGTAAGTTCTATTTTTGTATTATTTATTTTTTGTAATTTATTTTAATGTATTTATTTTGTTGATATATAGGTATTAGGTTTGAAACATTAGGTTAGAGGATATGTAGTTAAAAATTAGGATTGTTAATTTATAGGATAGACGATTATTTTAGTTTATGATTGTCTGGTTATTGTAATTCATATATATATATTTGTATTATTTATTATTTTGTAATTTATTATTATATATTTATTTTGTTCAAATATAGGTTGTAGGTTTGAAACATTAGGTTAGGGGATATGTAGTTAAAAATTAAGATTGTTAATTTATAGGATAGACGATTATTTTAGTTTATGATTGTTTCGTTATTATAATTCATATATATATATATATTTGTAGAGTTATTTTTTAAATTTATTATATATATATATATATTTGGTAGAATATACATTTTTAATTTATTATTATAAATTTATTTTGTTAAAATATAGGTTTTAGGTTTGAAACATTAGCATGAATCACGATCAAGATATCCCAGCACCTTCAGCGACTGAGCCTGCACTGAGCGTCATTGACCCGAGTCCATTTGTACAGACTCTTTTGACGTTACAGGATAGACACGTATCCACAAATGTGTGGAATTCGCAAGGGGATCCGACTCTGCGAGATCGTGTCCTTAATGTGAGACATGCTGCAACACATGATCATCAGGCTATACCTGAGGACATTCACCCATTGCACATATGCGCAACCATGAGATAACCATGTTGTATAATATATTATGGCTTACGATGGTATTCTAATGTATATGTAACTGTGGTAGAATGTACTATTTCAGATCGACCACCACCTTGTCTCAGCACTTGTTGAGTGATGGCGCCATGAGACACGGACATTCCATATGACCATGGGTGAGGCGACCATCACCCTAGAGGATGTACATCATCTGTTGGGGCTACCGACAGATGGTGAGGTAGTCTCAGGCCGCCACGGACGACATAACTTCCGCAAGATATTTGGTGAGCTTTTAGGGGTTCAGCCTGCTGCGGGTCGTGATTTACATGGAGGTTTATTGGGGCTCCACTATTTACGGGAGCAATTCGATGATTATGCAGTCCATGCTGGCACAGAAGTTGGACGCATTAGATACACCCGCACACTCATATTGTGTATTTTAGGCGGGATGTTGTTTGTCGACACCGTGTCCAGCTTTGTGCCAACTCGATATTTGCTTTATTTTTACGATTTTGAATGCACTGGTTCGTTTAGCTAGGGATCTGCTATGCTTGCATTGCTATATAGGGAGTTGTGCAAGGCCACACGTGCATCACATCACGAGATGGGTGGATGTGCACTGTTGTTGCAATTGTGGGCTTGGACGAGATTCTCGACTATCTCTCTGGACCTTCCGTGACTGGACGATTAGGATGTCCTTGAGCACGAGATATATGGAGACAAG
>PYAF01003854.1:567966-578109 GCA_007407185.1 Glycine tomentella
AAGCATCAATGAATGAAGATCAAGCTTAAAAGTTTTGTGCTTTCAACATGCTCAAAGGCAAAGGTTCAAGAAAAAGCTTGAAGACCAATTTGATTTTGTAAAAGGGAAGCATATGATCTGATAATCCATTTGTGCATATCATGCATTATACATTCATATAGGATTATTAGATTAGAATGGTTTAATTAAAGGCAAGTCATAAGTAAGGGATTAAAAAGCTAAGTTTTTGGAAAAATGAAATCTGACTGCATTAATTGATTACAAAACTTGTGACATCGATTATTTTGTTCTTCGTGCCTTTAGAAAATAAGTCATGAACATTGTAATCGATTACATATCGAATTAATCGATTACATAGGCAAAAATAGGAAAAACATGATTGACTGTCTTAATCGACTACAGAAGGGTCATAATCGATTACATAGTACATTTAGAAAATCATGACTCTCTGGCTTAATCGATTACGTATCGGTTTAATGGATTAAATGGTTCGTTCTTGGAACTCAGGAGTCACATTAAGCATTTTAATCGATTACCATCTTGATTTAATCGATTACAATGCGAAATAATCGATTACTGGAGCATGTTTAATCGATTATTATCAGTTAAAAATCAGTTATAAATAGCACCTCTTAAGCTGAGGTTTGTGACTTTTGTGCAATTTGAGAAAATACGAGTTCTAAGCATTCACAAACACTCTGAGCCTTCATTAGTAACTATTTATGAGTTTTTAACATCATTGTGGCTTCATAAATTCACATGGGTTATTGATTTCAAGATTGAAGCTTCATTGATTCATTCAAAGCATAAGGAAAGGATTGCATATGTGTTGGTAATCTGTCATCAAACCTGTGATTCATTCATGTGCATTTATTCTTGGATTATCAGGTGATATCTTTCCTTGTCTTTGAAGGTGTAAATTGTTTCTTTGAATATTTGTAAAGATAACTCTATTGTAAATGAGTTTCTTGCAAGTGTAGAGATAGTGTTTCTCTAGATTCAGCTGAGTAGTGTTCTCAGTGTGGGTTTTGGTCTCTAAGAGTCTAATAGGGTTTTAGACTTCTGAACTTTATCTAGGGTTGATAAAGAGAGGCTTGTAAAATTGCTTGTAAGGATATTTTTGTAATAGTGAAACTCTACTCTAGTGTTGAGTGGAAGAACTGGATGTAGCCTCATAGGGTTTGAGGTGAACCAGTATAAAAATCTGTGGTTTATCTTTCTTCTCTCATAATCATCTCTCAATTACTTTGTGAATCAATTTCATTGCACAGAATACTATACTTTGTTTTCTATGGTTCTGGAAAAGGGGAGTTGATTGAATATTGATTCTTGGTTTTGAAAACAATTTTGAAAGTGATAAAGATCCTGTGGTAACTCTGATTTAAAATTTTAATTGGCCAAGGTTCAACCAATTCACCCCCCCCCTCTTGGTTGTTTGAAGTGTTTCTTTGTTTTTCAACAAGTATTGCAATTGTGGGTTTGTCATTATTTGGAGTATATGTTGTTGTTGCTAGTATTTTGTTGTTACAGGTTTAATGTGTATGAGACGCGCCAAACCAGATATACTCATATTCGAAGATATCGCCATTACATGGATGTCATGTGTAGGAGAGACATTCGTTGGAGGCCGTACGATATTGTTGACCTAGTTCATCCACCGGATGTTTACATGTCTAGACATTAGTTGGTCGTATGTCCTTTAATTTATTATGAGAGCATCGTATACCAACAGTCGAATCGAGTTCTGCGGCAGTTTGGGTTTGACCAGCCTATCCTAGAGGAGCTGATTAATTGTAGTGAGCTGTTAACAATCAGTATTATCGGAAAGACAGACGTCGATTTGAGGCAGCGACATGGTTTCTTCATTGCCCAATGGGCAGACATAGATGCCCTTGTCTTGCAGGATCTTACTCCGATGAGGCGAGATGGAAATTTATCTGTGAACAATGAGTACATGTAGTGGTACTACTCTGTCAAACGTCGCTGGATGACTCGTGGAGCTGCGATCAACGCACATGTGGTTAGCATCTTGATTATATTATTTTTTATTTTTAATGTTGACTTAATATTGTGCATTCCTAATAATAATTAATATGCAGACTGATCACGCTGAGATAATTGTGCACATGGCATCGCCAGAGTCGAAGGCACAACGGGCATTCGACATGAGTCGGGTGTATGACGTGGAGATTCGGCTTCTGGCTGCATGTGATAACTTGGATAGAGTGACAGATCCAGGAGATATTGCACCTCTGCCTGTACGCCGTCAGACCGAGGTGCCTCCACCGGTGGTTCGTACTAATCGTCGTGCGTGTCACGACGGGTTACCCTTCCACCAGTTAACCCCGCCTGTTGCTGATACACCAATTGTTGTACCACCTATTCCCCCTCTTCCTCCTCCTCCTCCAGGCATCTTCTACGCACCCGGCTACCCTTCTGGACCATCCCAACAGTACTTTTGGCCGCTGCAGTTTCAAGCAGGATCGTCCAATAGTGCACAGGACACCTTTCCACCTTCGCAATATCCCCCATGGTTTACAGTTCCTTCGATGCCGCAGCATGGGTTTGAGTTTTCCGGGAAAAAAACTCTTTGGTATTTACGACTCCCATTGCACATTCTACACATTAGATGCGATCCCCACCATCCGACAATTTTGATGATCCTGTTTCAGACTTCTTTGTGGCGGCAATGCAGGGTGGGGATGACGTCGGTGACGATCATGGTGATGACCACCCTGATAGACCGATTAGGAGAAATCCAGTAAGGGGTGCACGTCATGGATGTCATCTGTCACCGTATGAGCATAACATGAGGACTTGTGGGGGATATCATGGAGATCATGCAGACGATCAATGATCATTTGTTATTTTATGTTTTGTTACTTGTTTGTTTAATTTTCGGATTATGTATTAATTTGGATGATTGTGGTTCGATGTTTGTGTTGGATATTTTTTGTTTATTAATCCATGATGAGCGGAATGAATCTACGAATTAAAACATTAAATTAAAATTTGACATACAATTCCGCCTATTGTGACCAACCACTTTACAATAACCACATTTTGTACGAGTGCTCGATCCTTCCACGAATCCATTTCGTTGCGGATGCGTGTAGACTTAGGCCTTCTTCTTGTGCATCTTAGCGAAACATCTGAGATGATCATTGGCTGTCCATTTGGTGGTATGAAGTCCTCATTTCCAATTGGATACCACAGGACTGAATACACTTGACATTGATACACGAGACTATACACAGGGTCTATATATTAAGTGGGATCGACGTGTATAGACCGGCAGGCTGCAACCACATGACTACAAGGGAACCTGAATGCAGTGAACTCACCACACTAACATTTTCTTTCCAATAACGACACCCACCATTTCTTTCCTCACTGATGAGTACATATTTTGTACAACTCTTGGACCTCAAATCTTGTGTGCAGTGCGTCATAAGCAGTTACAAAATGTGTCGCAGATTTTTGTACCCTCGTCAAATATTTTTGCCACACTACTTTGGCAAAATGATTACCTCTTGCCAACTCTTCATGGGCCTCCTGACAATGTAGCAAAAAATATGACACTAGTCGAGCGTATGTGAACCGAACAAGTGACATGATAGGAAGGTTTCTAGCACCTTTAAATACCTCGTTGAAATACTCAAATAGATTTGTTGTCATATGACCAAACCTTCATCCCTCCTCATCATAAGCTAGACTCCACTTCTCCTTTGGGATTCGATCAATCCACGTGGCTATTTGAGGACTTGCTTCTTTACATTGGTCTAAGCCGGCATCAAAATCTATCCGCGAAATTGTGTAACCTACATATACAAAGAACACGTAAATATCAGGTCATACTGGGGTTGTGGATCACGTGCATGTATAATATTGCTTACCTAAGTTCTTCAATTGTTTCTTCAACATCATATTCTTGAACTTGTGATTAAAATTGCTCACCAAATGCCGAATACAAAAAACATGGTATGCCTTGGGTGGTTGCCATCCGAGTTCTACATTGTTGAACACCGCCATAATGCCCGCATGCCGATTAGAAATAAGACATATTTCGTCTTTCTGCGTAACATGAATACAGATTAGTGCCAAAAACCACGACAAGTTGTCAATATTCTCGCCGGAAACAACCGCAATTGCAATTGGAAGGACGTAATTGTTGACATCAACTGATGTTGCAATGAGCAATGTGCCACGATATTTCCAATAGAAATGGTACCGTCGATGCTGATAACGGGCTTGCAATAGTTAAAAGCATCACAACACTGCTTAAATGTCCAAAACACCCTGTTGAAGACCTTAGCACTCCTATCCAATTGCCCATCAACGAAATGATCCGTCGTTTCCAGCTTATAGGCAGACCCTTGAGCAAAATTTAGCATGTAACCCAACCACCTCGGCAGGAACGAGTACGACTCATCCCAATCCCCGAACACCTTCACAATAGCCTTTTGCTTTGCCTTCCTGTATGATATATGAAATCCGAGCATTGTCGAAATCCTTTCCTGAATTAACCAAATTTTAACACTAGGTCCTCCCTAATCATTTATGCATTTCATTAGACAATAACATGTTGCTTAATTTTGCAACAAAATATAGACTCCAATACAATGTATTTGAATTACCTAGGATCAACGAACATATGAAATTTGAGTCAAGTTGCTTGTGATCATGAGAGAGATTATGAGTAACGCATGTGTGTTGGTTATTCCATATGCCTACAATCCATTATGTGCCATCCTTTTTTTCGTATGCCCTCATCCTCCATGCACAACCCTTATTATGATTTTCACAAACCATTATAAGCCTTCTCGTTTCACTTTTTGCAACTACGGTTGTGCGATGCTCGGCCATACAGTATTTCTTTATTGCGATTTGCACATCGAACTTGCTCTGAAACACTTGACTCTTATATAGCTCTTGACCCATCTCCCAGTTAGGTATTTGCACTCCTTGCATGTCATCTAACTCCTCATCTGGGTGTGCCCAATTAATATTCGTGTAATGTCTTATGTTAGACCAAAATGGTACATTGGTCTCTCTTGTATAATGAGACATTAAACACATTGTTATATTAAACTGGCAACCATTTTAACACTACTAAGTAACAGACAGTTTTGCGTCCATTCCTAGAATTATAAGCGGAGCTTGCATTCCGACAATGCCCAGAGAAGGCATAGCAAAAGCACGATCGAAATCACCATCTACGTCCGTATCCGATGAGTCAATATCTGGAATAACACCTTCATCAACCTCTTCCTCTGAATTGTCCATGGGCCAAACTGGCTCCTGGGCCGGCACCATTTCTGTATCTTCTGAATCAATTTGTTGTGTTGGTTGCATTGGTGGTAGTGGTGATGAGAATATATCTCTATCTTCGAAATTCACCATCGGCTCTATGTTAAGGTCAATCGAACCACTGTTTCGTACAAAATTTTGACTGCTTCACTGTCCACCACAATTTACTTCCGCATACAATTCTATAAATCTGGGGTCTCCTCCGTCGGATGTGCATGTGTCTGTAACTAAGGTTACATCGTCATCATCTACAACATCCACACCAACCCATTGCACTGGGTTATTGGATGCACATCGAGCACTCAATCAAGATAAAGATTGACCCTGTTGTAATCTCAACTTCTTATATATGATTTTCATCAAATCTTGATAGCTGCATCCTGGAAACATACGAAACATTTTACTTTCTCCTTCAAACACTTGACCATTCGGTCCAATATATCTTCTTCCATTATAGTATATAATGGTAATTAAACAATTTCTACTACCACTCATTTTGCAAAAATTCTAAAAAAATTATACACTACTCGGATGAAACTAATGTGTGGGACGGGATACAAATGCAGGGGGTGGGTATATATAGTTGGGAGTGTGGTAGTATTTCGCTGGGTTGGATAGCAAAATAGGAGACCTATTTCCCTGACAGCGAATTATCGGGGAGCTGCCACGTGTCATAGCAAAACGTATTTCACCAATGTGTCTAGCGAAATATGACGCGTAATTCGCTAACCCTTGCAGCGAAATCCTGTTAAGGTGCCACGTGTCCTGTCAATTTTTTATTGGTCACTAACTCCTTGACCACATAATTCGTTGAGACTTATAGCGAATTATATGACCACTAGATTTGTGTTACATCTACTTCCCTATTTTGTTGGACATGATAACAAAATATACCACATGACAGTTTGATAAAATTTATTATTGACTTAACATTCGTGTATATTTTTTAAAACAAGTGGAACAGTACGGTCGTTGTCCCCATATTGTCTCTTTCTTTCGTCTTTTCCGTTTGACTTTTCAAAAGATTCAAGTTGAAGGAGATATGGATTTTCAAAGTAGGCCTAAAGGCATTATTAGCGTGATTTGACAAAAGCATAGTTTTAGTCTCTTTCTACTGACCATATGGTGGAGATAAATTGGCTAATTATTGTACTTTAACTTTGTGATAAAGATGAGGAAAATGACTGGCCTTTAAACATTTTCAACGGGATACTATGAATGTAAATAAATCTTCATTTACTTCGGGATGGCTATGTATAATTTAAGATTTTTATGAGAAAAAAAAACTTTAAAATTATTCAATTATTTTTTATTACAATTATTCAATTATTATTATCTACTGCATATATAATAAAATATATATAAAATTATACTTTGTTTGAAAAAATTTGTTTTATTACAATTATTAAAAGTCGGGACATAAAAACGATCGATTGCCAATTTTATAAGGATAAAAAACACCATTAACTCATTTAAAAACTACATAACTAAATATGAATAATTAAAATTAAAAAAACTTAAATATTTTTTTTCCCTCAAATTTAGTTCACTTTTAATTTTTTTTTCCCCAAATTTATATTTGCATCTTTTAGTCTCCAATTTTGAAATTACTCTTTTTAGTTCCCTCTATAGGTATAAACCGTCATAAATTATATGCATCTAAACCTCAAAAAAATAATTAGGGGAAACTAAACAACATTTTTAAAATTGATGGACTAAAAAGACAAATCTAAATTTGAAAAACCAAAAGAAAAAATAACTAAAATTTAAGGAATTAAAAATATATTTAAATTAAATTATTAATATATTTTTCTAGTAGTGTAAATCGCTGCTGACTGATGTACTTTAATGGTTTAGGGTCTGAGTTCTCTTGATGTCAACCGGAGTTCAAGTGTGACCGAGATGCTATGAGATATGAATATGAGTAAAAACTGCCATTTTTTTGTGAAGTGTTAAAGATATTATTAAATTTAACTTAGTACTCAATAAGATTTAATTAGTGTCGTTTTCTTTAAATAAAATATTAAATTTAAGTTTTATAAATAAATAAAAACATAATTAAAAAATATATTTTTTGACAGAAATTATTTAGTTAACAAGAAAATTGGTACATATTCTTACCAATAACATAAAAAAATATATTCAAGTAAGTAAAAATTCCACTAGAGTGATGAAATTTCAATGACATTGGTGATATATATTCTATAAATTAAAAACAAATAGGCTGAATTTACTGGCATCTATTGTAAGTAATATTATTTTTAGTTAGATGTCTAATGCATCTCACATCCGGCCGTTAACTTCTAACAATACTCGTCATTTTGGGGAATAAAATTTTCTAGTATGCTGTTTCCAAAGAGAGAACTTTTTAGCATGAGAGAAGTAGATAATCCAACCCACTCCAAAAAAACATACATAATTTAAATGTGAGAATATAAAATAATGTCAATTTTTTATCATCATCACCGAGAAAACACATTTACTTGTAAACAATAAAACATACATTGTTCCGTCAATTATAACTGTCTTTATCCTTAAATGTGATTTAGATGTTTCAGCTGCATATATAACAAAACAAACTTATTGGTTGATGGAAGAACAACAATTACAAATGTCTCTATCCTTAAATGTGATTTAGATGTGTCAACTGCATATATAACAAAACAAACTTATGGTCCTTTTGGTTAGATGGAAGAAGAACAATTATAAATGTCTCTATCCTTAAATGTGACTTAGATGTTTCAGCTGCATATATAACAAAATAAACTTATGGTTCTTTTGGTTAGATGGAAGAAAAATAAGAAAGGAAAAAAAATTAAAAATTTGAACTAAAAAGAAAATAAAAGAAAGAAAAAATTTAAACTTTTGTTTCTAGAAGTCAACTTCATTTTTTTATTTTTCTCTCATTTTTTTCAATCAAAAAAAAAATTTCGTAAATCATATTTTATTTTATTTTACTTTTTCTTCTATCAAACAAATCATTAAAATATAAGTTTGCATTCATGTTTTTTTATCCATCGGCGGCAGTGACAGAATTTGAAAAAATAAAATGTTGGAATGACGAAAATAATTATGATTATAACACATAAATAAAATGTAATACTCTTTTTAATTTAATTATGTTGAAATCCATTTAATTTAATTTGCATTTACTTCATCTCCAAATTGCAGGGAATTGTCACTCTTTGAGCTGACCTTAACACTATGTCCACATGCGCATCGTCATTGCATGCAGTAAGTGAATAGTGACATGCTTATCGATCAACATCGTCATTTCAAAAAAATAAAAAATAAAAAATAAAAAATAACGATATATTTTTTGTGTTTGGTTGAAATGAAAAATGATAAATAAAAAATAGAGAGAAAAATTGATTTAAAGAAAGAAAAAAATTAATTTATTTTCCTCTTAAGTAATTCTTTTTCTTTCTCATTTTCTTTAATTCATGCCAAACGGAGGATTAGTCTGTATATTTTTATGATGAAGTAAATGCAACCTGCCGGAAGCTATTGACACCTATACACGAGACCTGCGGTATAAATTTGAACTGGAGAATGCTGCAATTGTTTGTCATCCATGATTCTATGTATGGATCCACATTTTTTTATACACGTTTAGTTAAATCATTTCATATAAAATGTTTTTTTTAATGGTCAAAATCTAAAGGAAAAATCAATTTAATCAAATGTGTTTTTACTCTTTTTTTTTAAGAAAAATCAACATATAGAGAAGTGTACGTCTTATTGCCGGAATAATATAAAGAGCATACATGCCATTATAAGATGAAAAAGAATTCTTTAAGATATTTTTATTTATAAAGTGCACATATAAAATTAAGTACATTTATTTTAAATTAGTGATTTACTTAAGAATATCATATATTCTAAATTGAATGGAAATTATGTATATGTTTGTAATTATATACTTCACAAATAGTATTACTTAAAAAAAAAATTTGATTTGTCTAAAATATTTGAAATTTGATTTTATTTGTTCAATTTTAATTTCTTTAAATTTTAAATGCACCACTTTTAATGTTTAAAATAATTTAGAAATAGTTTATCAACGTTATGAAATGTTACCATGAGAATTAAAAGTGATGTTTATCAAAATTAGCAAAAAAAAAAATAGAAGAACTAAAATTGAATTTCAATTTTTTAAAAATTAAAAAAATATTTTGCCTTAAAATAATTACTATGTGATTTTAAAAAAAAAAAATCTAAATACAGTAATTAAATTGGAAAAATAATGGCCCCATTTGATTGTTAAATCAAGCAGGTTATTAAATGGCGGCTGCAAAGCGAATTGAACCGGTTAAACAAATCAAGGTTGGACCGGGTTTGGTCAAGACTTATCTTTATTATTATAAATATAAAATAAAAAAAAGATATTTTTATAATTTTAATTTTTTGGTTAATTTAATGTTAAAATCGTAATTTTAATTGATATTTTTCAACTCATAAATTTAAGGATCTAATTATAGTTTTAATTATCCTTTTATTTTTAAGAAGTAATTAAAATTGTAATTGTAATTGAAACCCATCTATTTATTATTATTGCTTGAATCAATCAAAACTAAAATATCATTAAAAAAAATTATTTACGGTAATTCTAATTTTATTTTTATAATAAATAGAGATATTGATACAAATATAGGTATAATTCCATTCAATTCAAACAAACAAAAATTACAATCACTATGCAGCAATATCAAAATGTTATTTTAACACTAATTCAAACATAATCAGAAGTTGATAAATTATTTTTATATGAATTATGTTTAAATTTTATGTTTATATTTAATGTGTACAAATTTATATGAATTATGTTTAAAT
>PYAF01003854.1:578209-589682 GCA_007407185.1 Glycine tomentella
TTTATTAATATTTTGTTAATGCATATTTATATCCATCAGTCGCACGGATATTCATATTATGATAAATTTTTTGGATATTTTTTATAATTATTAATTTTTTTATGTTAAGAGACTCTTAAATATTTATATTTTAATTTAATATATATAATTTTCATATAAATAATGTTTGAATTTATTTTTATATCAAAATATCCTTAATTTTTGAATTTGAAAGTATCATGTTTTTTAACTACTACATATTCTATTTATATTTTGTTAACCCATTTTTATATCAATTGGTCGCATAGGTACTTTTATATGATAAATTCTTTGGAATCATTATTTTTTTATAATCATTGTGTTTTTTTTTTATGTTAAGAGTCTCTTAAATATTTTATATGGTAAAATATGTTTTGGATTTTTGTAAAATTTAAAAAATTTAATTTTATCCTCATTAAATTTTTTGTATTAATTTGATCTATATAAAAATAAAACATATTTATGTTGGTCCTTAATAGTAACTTCATTAGATAATATCAATTAATTCATTTAAATCATCATCAATTGTTTTTGTTAGCGGAGAGATTTGAACCCACGACCTCTCCCTCCCTCTTTTCTTTGAACTTTTCACCCAACCATCCCAACCAACCTTGTATCTCCTTAATTCATTTGTTATCTAATTACATGTGTAAAAATTTTAGTGACGTGAAATTACTATCTAATAAAATTATCAATAAAAATTAGTAAAAATATGTTTTATTTTTATAGAAATCAAAATTAAAACAAAATTTATGAAAATGAAATGAATATTTTTTAAATTTTAAAAAAATGATCAACAAATAACGGAAAAGATACACAGATCCAAGTCTTAGCCTCAAGTGTAAGAGCACAAAAATATTTTATTTAAAGGACTAGTCTACAAACGAACAGGACGGTACAAATAAATATCCTTAATTATTTAATGTGATAGTAATAATCTGTAAGTAAATGTTAATCAATTATGAGGATACTGTTTTTTTCTTTTTTGAGATAAATATGAGAATACGGTTAAAGGAAGTAAAATATTTTTTTATTAAAATGTGCAAAAATCTTTAAAGCATTTTTATTAAATATGAGGATACTTCCTTATAATCTTTAAAGCATTTTTATATGATTTTTAATAAAAATCTTCTTTTTCAATTAACTTTTTAAAACACCAGTTAGTAAGACCACAATTTATATCAGTTTCATGAATTCATCGAGTTCAACCAATAACTCATTAATTCAACCAGTAGTTCATTGTATCAGTATCTCGATCAAATTTATTGATTAGTGAGTTTAACAATTAATCTAAATTCTCTTATATCGCATATATATATTTATTAAAGTGTTTAATAGCTTTTGCAACAGATTTTTTCTTTAGACTTCTTTGAATAAATTTCTTTAGAAGCAATTTTAAAAAAATAAATTAAGAAGAAAAAATGAGATAAATCTCATTTTTTTATAAATAAAAATAAGCTCTCTATAATTAATTTTTAGAAACTCATCAATATAATTTTTCTAAAAGATGAGATCATGATATCTACAAATAAACTAATGAAAAACTTATTCTAACTTATAAAAAAATTCATTTCTTTTTTTTTTTACTTTCTTTTTTTAAAAATATTTCTAGAAAAGCTTACTTCTAAACATATCTTTCTAGTTTTTATTTAACGTGATTCTGCTTATATATATATTTTTCTTTACCATTGGATAATATTGATATCTGTCAAATTCATCAGCTCCACATCATCGGGTACCCAACAGTGATTCGAAGAAACAGGACAAAGGAAAAAAAAAAGAAATTGTGTTTGGTCAATATCTAATTGGCTGTTCATAAATATCACCATTAATATTTAGCCATGTTATTATCTTTAAAAAAGTGGATACAGACATTATAAAACATATGCAGTTCGACACCCATATTTCTGATGTCAGCAGACTCAGCATCACACTCACCGTATGTGCTGCTTTTAGAGATGATAATGGCTCCTTCGTTGCGCCTTTCTTTTCCAATTTAGACGATTGTAATGTGATTATTAGTTGAGGCGGAATAATGGAGTATTATAATGGTCCTCCAATTAATTAGCTAGTGAGCATGCATGGGTTCTTTCTTAAAAACTATTGTTGAATTAGGGATCTTGAGCTTGGGAAAGGAATGGGATTTTCCTCAATTAAAATCAATCCATGAGATAAGAGAGATTAATTAATCAAGTTTCTAATGCATTTAGAAAAGCAAGGTTTTTCCATCAATCATAGGACTAAGGTCTAGTTTGGATAAATCTATTTATAAGTACTTATAGAAAAAAAGATTAAAAAGAAAAAAAATGAAATTGTTTTTTTCACAAGTTAAAATTAGCTTATAACCTGGAAAAATAAATAACTTATACACAAAAACTAATTTGTAGAACCTATCTTATTTAACATTTTAAAAAACTAATTACTTATATGCACAAATTAATTTTAATTTACAGAAAAAATTATTTTATTTTATTTTATTCTATAAGTGTATATATTTATATTAAAAAGGGAATATGAGATTTTTTATACAGTATGTTGCTTTGGATTTTCTTTCTTTTTCTTTGTTAGCTTATTACAGTAGTGTTTATTTTCCTTGTGGGTTTTAGTTGGGCTTCTTGTGCTTCCCATTCACACGTACACACTGTATATTCCATAAGATTATTCAACTCTGTAAATATTTGTTAATGTATTACAAAGCATGGTATAGTTATTATATCGGTGGGAATGACTTCATCATATGGCATGCATGCAGATCATCAATGGAATATAAATACGTGCCTGTATAAGCAGTTTAAGTAAATGAAATAATTGAACATTTTTCGGTTAAAACAAGGAATGAATTGAACATTGATGTTTACTTGCTTTGATAATATTGTGCAGTGAAGATTTTGTAGTATCAGCTAATGGCATGGTTCTGATGGTAGTGCATGCATGTCTTGGATGTCTAAAGGCAGATGTATAATATGCAGAAGTCGTCTTGTCAGCGTTACTTTCTTGTTTTCTCACAAGTTCAATTCTAACGTTAAGGTTCATAAAATAATTAGAAATTAAGGCACATTCTGTTATATCTTACTGTCATCAACATCCCTTTTTCCAATGAGGCAATTAGCATGTTGTCATGTTGAGAACATGACATGTATGACTGAAAACATTGGATACTGAATCCAAAGAAGGGCAGTCTTCATAAACTTAGAAGCATCCCAGCGTCAAATAACCCTTGCTAATTAGACTGATATATCTATCAGCACTAGCAATTCCATTAATTTGCTCATAAAGTTTTCTTGATTTTTTTTTTATCAACAAGTATTAATTATTGATTAATTGATTAATTTTAGATTGTAAAAGTAATTTAAATTTACGATTTCTTATAACTACTTGTAATATAAAGTAAGTTTCCTTGTATGTAAGTACATAAGTTGAAATAAGGGAAGGTCCAGAAATTTCGTATAATGCCTTTAGAATATGATCACAGTTAAGCAATGAAATGCCGTGGTCCAGAAAAAATAAAAGAAATCTAAAGTTAATTAGTAATTCAGGATTAAGGATAAGGGTGTGTGGTTTACGATCGTTTGGCCACCAAGCATACAATACTCGTCCCTTATTGAATATTGTACCTGCATATGTTTGATCATTCCCGTCTATTTCAATGTCATTTTCCTCTTTACGTCTGTTTTAATTGTCCCAAAGCCACGAGATTCATGTTTGTTTTATTGTTAATAAAACATTTTTATTCTTTTATGATATGTATTGTTGAGATAAATGTATGTTAGTTCTCTTTCTACATAAAATATTTAAGTATTATTTATTTTTCTTTCAAATAGTTTTCTTTTATAATGTTATTATTGTAATTCTTATTTTAAAAGTTATAAATAATTGTAATTCTCAATCAAATGATTTTATAAACTTTTGTCAATGGGTTAAAGTTACCAACACTATATACAAGATTAACAGTTTAATTAAATTTTGAAACACATGCATCAACAAACATTTCATCTTAATTTATATCACCATTTTATTATATTCTCTTTGTTTCTCTTGTCTCATCTTTATTCTTATTTAATTCTTACTATTTTAAGATTTCATTGTGCTTTCGATCTCAGGATATAAACCCGTGTTCAATATAAATTTTAGGAAAACAAATTAGATATCGAGTTGCACCAAAATTTGTCATAATTTGTGTTTTCAAAGTTGCAGTCTTGGTCACGACAAATATTTTTCTTCTCCAGCCATGAGTTCCCATATTACATAAGCGCTCTTGGGTGGGCCATTCCATCAAATCTTTGAGAAGGGGCCCAATCTCGTATTTGATGGTCGGCGTGGCGATAGGCTTCGCTTCTACTTTAAAAGTTAATTATTCTTCAATGGTTGTTGGCTACTTGTCCTAAAAGATAATATAGCGAGTAACACAATTTATTCAAATTTGGCATATTTTTATAATATAATTCATAGAAATTTTTGTAATAAATATATGGTTACCATAAATACATTTTTTTTTAATTATAAATTCATTAAAGTTATTGGTGACATGTGAAATTGGTGATTATCATTTGTAATTTTGGGTCTTTAAAAATATGTTTAATATTTTGAAAATATGTAAATATTCTTAATCATTTAAAAAATATGTAAATATTTTGTTTGAATTTTTCAATGCTTGATTTTGGTCCCCCAACCATGAAACCGTGGGCCCGCCCCTGCTAATAAGCCTCAAACCTTGAGCCCTCGGACCCGGAGCAACTTCTTGATTCTAATAGTAACTTATATCTCTTAATCAACTAGTCTAAAACTTGAATTCTAATTTTGGGTATGAAATAAATGATATTGTGAAAGAAATACATATCTTATAAGTATTCATGATTCTCAATGAAAATTAGTCACTATTTTTGTAGATGATTATTTTGATACTTTAAGTAATAAATGATACAATTCATTGCTTTATGTGTTGTTTGTATTCTTATCGTTTTTTTTATTCTTTGGCTTCATGTGATTTAACCATTAATTAATTAACTTATTAATTTGACTAGTAATTTATTAAACCAATATCTTAATCTAAGTCAATATATAGAAAGAACATATCATGTGAGAAAATATGTATCTTATGAGAGTCAAATGTTTAAATTTGAATCATCTAACTAAACATAAATGGGCGGTCAAAATTTAATGTTGTATCACTTAATTAAAAAAATTATGTAAATTTTTTATATTAAATTTTAACTCTCATACTCATAAAAAAAATATTTTCTATCATAAGATATGATATATATATATATATATATATATATATATAATCCGATTTTAATAAGTGATCTAAATGCCCTTATAAGCCTTCTACTAATATTTCACATTTATTACATGTTGGATTGCTTTCTTTTATGGTTTTTATGTAACGTGCTTCTACTTTTATTTTCTTTACCATTATAATATTGATATCTGTCAAAATCAATCAGCTACATATCATCGGTCCCCAACAGTGATTGAAGAAACAGGAGAAACAAAAAAGAAATTATATATATATATATATATATATATATATATATATATATAATCTGGTTTTAATAATTGATCTAAATGCCCTATAAGCCTTCTACTGATATTTCACATTAATTACATGTTGGATTGCTTTCTTTTTATTGTTTTTATTTAACGTGCTTCCACTTTTATTTTCTTTACCATTATAATATTGATATCTGTCAAAATCGACCAGCTCCATGTTATCGATCGGTCCCCAACAGTGATTGAAGAAACACGTACGAGAAACAAAAAATAAATTGTCTTTTGTCAATACTGGCGATTCATAAACATCACTATTAATACTCGGAGGTTTTACGTACATGTTTTTAAAATAGTGGATACAAAAATTATTATATATTTATAATGTCTGGTCCATACTCCATAAACCTTGCTAGCTGCTACTACATATGCAGTTCCACACTCAATTCTGATAACTCAATTATGAAGGAGCTGTCGCACCACACTAACCCTGCTTCGTGTGCAGGTGTGCTTAGAGATGATAATGGCTCCTTCATTGTGGCTTTAATTTCTCTTCCAATTTAGATTATTGTACTGTGATTGAGGCAGAATTATTATAGAGTACTCTTCTAATGGCCCTCCAATTAGCTTGTGAGAAGGGGTTGTTCTTAAAAATTATTGTCGAATCAGATTCTCAAAAAGAAATCAACCTTTTCTCCAAAGGTTAATTGTGAATTTTATCGGAGATGAATGTGTATGTCCAATATCTAATGTATTATATTATCAATTTTAATAAAAAATTATTCTTTATTTTATTATCATATTTATTATTTTATTAAATTGTTAATTTGACAAGTTTTTAATTAAAATTAGAGACTTTGTTATCTTGATAAAGATTATGATAATGAGAAATAAGTCTTTTATAATTTTAATTTAAATTGTTCTTGATAGTAGGATTATTGTAAATATAACATCAATAATATGGATAGATCAATATATATGTAATGATCTTTATTTGGATAAAGATTAATAGATTTCATTAATTAAATTACATATATAGATAATTATATGTGAATGTCATCATTAAACTTACTCAATCACTCAATTGAGAATTCCTAATAGATAATATTACCTTGATATGCCAATAAGAAATTTTCAAGAAAAAATATAATATTTTTTTACATGAGACATAGTAATTAACAAATTATTTGTTATATTTTAATTTCGGACAAAAATGTCTCATGACACTAGTTGAATGAATATTGTATATGATTAAATATTTGAAGAATTAATGATTAATCAAGAAGAAATTCATCAACTCTAGGTAATGAGTTTGAGCTCTATGATGGAATTAAGATATTGACAAAAATAATTCAATGAAAGAAGAAAAGAGTTTCTGAAGTCATTCATTGATTAAATATAATATATTAATTTATTAGCGTTTGATAATAATACTATACTCTAAAGTTAACCTTAGAACTATAAATGATGAAAGAAAATATTACATTGCTCTTCTATTGGTTCTTGAAGATAAAAAATATTATTTTGTTATCCAGATGTCAAGGAGTGTTGTTAGACACTTACCTTGTATGATTAATTTACTACCTGTTTGCAAAAGAAAATAATTTATTTGATAATTAAATTAGACAATTTAATTTAATCAAATAAATATTTTAGTGGAATATTATTATATTCTTTACTAGCACCAACAATATAACTAATATAAACATATAGTATTATTCTATAAATGTGGAATTTGTCCATCAAATAAGAATAAGATTCTATTACTACATATCATGATCAGATAATGTGATTAATTATCGTAATTAATCATGCGATTATTTGAGAATTATCTTTGTCTTATATGAGAAAGCTTTTTAAGATAAAAAGATATGAGATAATTTTATTTTTTAAATATACAAATAAAGAGATATGAAATTATTTTAAATAAAATCTCTCATTTTTCGAAAAAAGACCGAAATTCATATCTCTTTAACATTATAAATAAAAGCATCTACTTGAATGCAAAGTATATAAGTTAAAGCCTAGTTTTAGATATGAAAAGTAAAAAGAGAGTTTGTTTTTTAGAGTTTCACTCATCAAAGAGTTGATTGGAGAAATTGATTTTAATGTAAATACATATAAAGTCTTTACATATTGAATAAAAAATTTATTGTTTAAAAAACGTACATTAAGGTACACAAATCTATTTTTCTTTATTTATTTATTATTATTATATATTTTAAATACAAAATAGATCTTAATTTTTTATTCTAAGTGTTGAGACTACTTTTATGTAAGTATCAAATTTGTGATAATAGACTTCATCCTTTTTACTACTGAATTAATTGTGGCATACAGAAATAACCAGTGAAATAAAAATACTAGCCTATGCAAATGAAAAAAAAAAAAAAAAAACATTTCCAGCTAAAATACAAGGAATTGTGTCCATTGATGTTTACTTGCAGCTAACATCTGTCCATATATAAAAGAGCTAGAAATCAAGGCAAGTTTTGTTATCTTACATCAACATCATTTTTCCAATGAGCAAGTTGACAACAAAAGACATCAATGTACGACTTGAACTTTGGACCAGAGTGCAAAGTAGGACAATCTTCTGAAACTTAAAAGCATGCTCATAAAGTTCCCACGTGTGTAAGAACCGAAGTTGAAATAAGGGAAGGTCCAGAAATTTCATATAATCCTTTATAGTATAATCACATTTATGCAATGAAATGCCATATAGTCTAGAAAAAGAAATATGATTAGTAATTCAAGATTATCATTTTAAAAAAATAAAAAATAAAGTAATTCAAGATTATGCATAAGGGTGTACGTATTTGGTTCCCGTTATTTTTCTCTAAACTTGGATTTGACTCAAAGCTATGAGATTTATGCTTTTCCAGTTTGAAAGCATTAAAATTACAAGTTTTAAATTTCAACTAATTAATATCATTTACTCCTTTACAATTCAATTTTTTTTAATGGTGACAACGAGATTGAGCTAGGATTCTAGAATCTAGTATGTATTACCTAAACCTAAGTTTAAATTTTTTAATCTAAACACACTCTAATTAAATGGTAAGAAAGACTTTCTTCCTAGTAGAAGGAGTACATAGAGAGTAGGGGAAACAAAGAAAATAATATAATATTTTCTTATCATATCTTCTTTCCACCTCTACGTATCTAAAATGAGGTGTGGTCGATTATATATCATTTGTCTTTTTGTTTTCTACTACTTTCTTTTCATTCTGCTACTTTCTTTTTTCTATTTTTTGCTATCCAAACACAGTGTCAACGCCAAAATAACCCAACGGTGGAGAGACAGTAATGGGCAATGGACAAGACGCACTACAATGATCACAGAGCTGCGGTTGTTGCATCTCTATCGGAAGTGACTATGATAACTTAATTATTGGTCATTTTTAATTTTCTGAACATATCGGTTATATTTTTCTCGATTAGGTTACTACTACTACTCTACTTGTTAGTATAAATGTGTTTGAATCTGAAATAGGTCGGTTGTATTATTATCTGTAGTTTACTTACCCTTGGTTCTTTCGAAGAGCAAAAGAAAAAAATTAATTGTAAAATGAGATGGATTATACTTCTATATTATATTTTCATTTAAAATTTTTATCTCATTATTTTTCCGTTTCTTTTCTTTGACACATTATAGTAAAAAGTCTTTTTCAATTATAGTAAACAAATCTTTAAAAAATCTATCTTGATGTTATTATTATATTTTTGGAAGATGAATTCTAATATAATAGTAAAGTTATGTCTTAATGATTATTTGTTATATGTATGTAAATTTGAAAATAATCTCTATTTATATATACAAGGTAATGTTAAATATAATATTTTTTTCCTCTTATATTAACATAATGAGGAGTTTCTAATCCGTAAAAGAATTCAAATAATATATTTTTAATAAAAAAAATTATTAGTTTGGAGTTGTTTGCAAACAAATTACATATCTAGGATAATGGATCATGATTGAGATGTACCAATATATTAAAGAAAATGATAATATTCACAATCTCAATGGAGGAAACTTTTGTTTCATTAAGTTAAATGAAATAAACTATTTTAATATACGTGAAACAAATAATAATGCTCATATCTCGTGTAATTTATTCTAAAAGATATTTATAATTGATCGCGGTCGTACTCGGTCAAATTAATACAATTAAATGTAGTACTAAGAAGTGACTCCTAGGTCGTCTCTCTAGGATCAATTGTCTGTGCCAAGGGATTAAACGTGTAATGGGGGGGTTTTAACAGAGTGCAAGAGTATATAAAATGAAAACAGAAATATCAAATAATTGCAGTGATTAAACAAGTCAGACCTTTGAACAGATTGCGCCTCTAATATCCTCGGTTCATGAAAGATAATCTATCCTAACTTAATCCTTGGTAGTCCAGATTAATCTACTAAGCGAAGATTAACCTAAAACTTCCCTACACGAATTAAGCAAACGCGAACCTTGTCAGGCCAAATCTCTCAGGATTAAACAACCTGAGAATACTGAATCAACCAACTCAGAATCATTAAGCATGACTCTAATTCGAAAAGATACAGAACAGAAAACCAACAAGGAAGAACCAGGCAGAACAAAATTACAAGTACAGAGAACCTCCATTAAAGGTTTGCAATCTGTCTAGGGTCCAACCCTGAGATTTAGCCTTCCATTAATTTGAAAATTGCAACAGAAACACGAATTGAATAGCAGCTGAACATTAAACGAAATTAGAAGAGAAACGAAATTCAAATGCAAAAACGAAATTTAACCTAAACAAAAACCAAAATACTGAAAGCAGAAAACGAAATTAAACACTTGAAACAGAAACGAAATAAGCACTGGAATTGATAGAAACGAAAACGAAAACGAAACAGTATTCCGAAACAGAAAATCCAAACGAAAACGAAAACCCTAAGCAGAATAACCAACAGAAACGAAAACGAAAACCCTAAGCAGAAACTGAACGTGAATTCTCTATCTGATTTTGTATGGGCACAGTATTCTATAAATACTAGTGTATGACCTAAAAGAAAATGGGTCTTTCCTAACAATTTTGGCCCAAAAATTCACTAAAACAAAATAAAACGAAAATAAAATGCTGATGTGGAAAATGATACTGACGCGGCACTCCAATCTTCAAGTCCATGAATTAATTCCAAAGCCCATTTAATTATTAAACTGCCCTGAAAATAAAAATTGGAATAATTAAACTAAAAAAATCCAAATTAGTTAAAATCTGAATTATCGGTCCAATTAAATCCTAAATGAGAAACAATGCGGAATATAGACGATTAATCACAAATCAAGGATTAAAATGAGTACAGAAAGGTGAGAAAATAAAGGTAAATAGTGACTCATCAATAATATCCATTAAACCATTTAACGTTATACAATGTTGATAAATATGTTAAATGGTAAATTGGATACATTGCCAAGCAAATTTTTTTAACATCATGATACTGTTGGAATTTTTCAATAATTTTTAATGTGAATTAATATTATAAAATATTAGTTATTTATCATTAATAACTTTATTTATATGATCAAATTAAATAAATTTGTTAGACTAGTAAATAAGATAATATAAACTTAAATAAATAAATGTTAATAAAGGTATTCACATATTGGATTGGATTGATTTATATAATAATAATAATCTGATTTAATCACTTTAATTTTTTTCAATTCATCATCCAATCGATTTTATTTAAAATATTAATCCAATCCCATCCAATTTAAATCAATTTGGATTGGATTTATTTTTTTGTTTTAATCTTACTTTTATTGTTGTTAAAAATTATTAAACAAACAATATGATATATAATTAAAAAAATATATCAAAATTTCATTTGTATGTAATTATATAACTAATAATAGTATACTTTTTAAAATATATATTATATGAATAATAAATTTAGATAGCTTGATCATATAAATAAAGTTATTAATGATAAATAACTAAT
>PYAF01003854.1:589782-600243 GCA_007407185.1 Glycine tomentella
TATGAATAATAAATTTAGATAGCTTGATAATTTTATTTATGCATTTTAACTCGTTAATAAAAATTAAATCTTAATTAAATACATTTTTATTACTAGATATAAGTTATGTGACAATTTTTTAAATATATAAGAAATAAAATATAAACATGGGTGATATAATCTAATTATGAATAACAATATATACATGTATATAAATTTGATTTGGATTGGATTGATTTGGTCTTGAGAATCAAATCTAAAATTTTATCAATCTAATAAAAAATTTGGCTTTTCTAAATTTTGATTCCTTAGAGTTTCAATTTATTCGATTTTTTATTTTTTCAATTTTTTTTGATTTGGTCGGTTCATGATCAATCTTAGTGGTCAATATTGACACAATAGGCAATAAAGGAACCTTTTAAGATTAACATAATATAAAGGCTATAGTCCCAGTGTACCAAGTCGTACATAACTTCTCTTGTGTTGAAGATTCCTAATTTAGATCTGGAACCAACAATCCAGGTATTTATACTATTCTTAAAAACCAACATGATGTAGGTATTGTATGCATAAAGATGCGTTGTTCTAGAAATATGCATGCTTTTATGGGTGTATAGCTTCCACCTAAAAATCTCTTAGATTAATTAAATATTAAAAGCATGCCCTTAATTAAATAATTATTTCTAATAAGTGGTATACGAGCGAGAATTCAATTATTAGATTTTGTTTTAAAAAAAATTGTTTGATGCCTGGATAGAATTTTGGAATGGTTAATTTTTCCAATCTAATTTATTTATTGGGATATTATTGTGTTAACATAGAAATTTATTTCTATCCAGTAAAACACGTAACTCTCCGCTTACTATTGTGTCCCAAAGAAATTTCTCTGTTTAATGTGCGGTTTCAAAGATCTTCCTTTGTTCAGTGTTCGTATTTTATGGGTTTAATTATAAAGGTTTTTTTTTGAAAGATCTTTATTGATCTTAATTTGTTTTCATTGATATTTATACTAGGCCCATCCTTACTTTTGGAATTAATATTCACACTATATTCCTTCTTTTCTCACCACACCAATTTTTTTTGTACTTTTCTTATTCCAAAAATATTCTTTTACGTAAACGTGATTGCATTATGTATTTTGATAAATGAAATCATGTTTTTGTTTTTTTACACCACCTAATACAATGAAAACATATTTCAGTTGATTTAAATAAACAACAAAAATGTGTTTCTATGGTGTTGTTTTTTTATGAAAAGACTTTGTAATTAATTTTAAATATAAGTTACTTTTTAAAGTAATTAATTTGGTAATATAAATTATCTTTGTTAAATTGAAATACAATTTGCCCTTTATAATAGCAGTTAGTGTTATATAGATTACATTTAATTGAAATTGAATTAATTCCAATAGAAGTTATAATTTATAAAAGTAATCAAATTAATTATTATATGAATTACCTTAGTTAATAGTAATAATTGTCAGGACCTTATTGGTAGGTAATGTGTAACTATTTCTGTAAGCTCTTTAGTAAGCTCCCGTGACTCAACTCACCTAAATTTTTACTTAACAAGAATTAATTATTATACAAATTTGTATCATAATTAATTTGATTACAAAAAATGGTAACTTGTGTTGTCATTAATTCAAATTTTAATTAAAAATATCATTTACACCATAATTAATTCTATTACTATTTTAAAAGATAATCTGTCATTGTGAAGAGAATTTGTATCATAATAAATTTGATTTATATTAAAAAAGTAACTTATTTTGTAATTAAATAATTAAAGCAAAACTAAAATAAAATTATATATATGTATGTAACATAATCACAATTACATTGCGTATATAAGTTTAGATACATAAAGAAATTGTGGTTTCTTTGTGTATGATTTACGTAATGGAATTATGATTTCTTTAAATCTAAAAGTTATAAAAAAAAGGTGTGAAGGCTGGAGAAAAAAGGAAAAATAGGGATGGATGCAGCGAAAACGTAATTAGGGCAAGAAAGAAAATGAAGCGGGTAGGGGAATGGGTTGTAGTGAAATAACTAAGAAGTAAAAATGAAAATTTTATGGTTTTTGAAAAAGTAAGGGGTGGGAAGAGCAGAATGTTGGGTAAGGATAGCAATATTTTTTCTTTTCTTTGTTTTAGTCCATCAAGAACGTACATTGTTGGATGGGAGTTTGCAATAACTTTTTTCTAGCCTAAGGCTGATCATTGGACTGCAAAGCAATGATGCAAAGGATTTATACGTGAAACAAATTCTGATTAAATTATCTAGTATTTTTTTATTGGACTAATTGAACTAATATGTTGCAAAAGTAACATTTGTTACATAGGTTAATTTAATTAAATTTACATAAATGTTGGTTGAAATTATTCACTCAAGTTGTGCTCTTCCTAAAGGAAGATACAATTTGGTCAAATAAATACACACCTAAGATGGTAAATATGTGATGATTATAAAAATTATTTTTCATGTGAATAATAGAGTGTCTAAAGACAATCGTTGTTTAACATGACTTATAACTATTGTTTGATCATTTTGTTGAGAGTATCACTTGTAGTTAGTCCTTTAAATCAAAGAATTATGGATTAATGGTGTGCTAGATATCTTGTTTGAGTCTTTAAATTTGTCAAAAAGATTAACTGTACTTTGTGTGTTTATTGTTCTCTCTTTAGTTGTTATTATTGTTCCTAATTTCACTACTCTCTCTTTTTAAATCCCAAAGTTGCATGATGCAAACTTTATAGTTTGAAAGTCTCAATTGCATGGAATTAGACTATTTGAACCATTCTAAGTCCAATTAGGCTTTATTTATTGTAATGCTAGATCAAACTAGATTATTCCTTATCATGACTCCAAATCAAACTAGATCATTCTTAGAATAAAAAAAAGGAACAAGGTTGAGGATATTGTGTAAAGTTATTATGAATAAAAAAGAAAACATAAGATCAAGATGAGGAATTCACTTGCTACTTATGCAAAAAGGCAGGGCATATGAAGAATGATTCTCCCAAGTATGTCACTTGGCGTGTGAATAAAAGGTTGCATATGGAGTCATCCACCAAGTGATGTTGAAAGATTCATCTATGTGGACGATGGCAATAAAGATGTAGTTAAGGTTTGTTGGAGCTTTTAGATTGCTTTTAAAGACTGATTTTCATTTGGATTTGGTTGAGACATATGTTGCGTTGTCTATTAGACGAGATTTAATTTCTATTTCTATTTTGGACAAATTTGGTTATTCTTGTTCATTTGAAAATAATACAGTTAGTTTTTCTTTATTATTTAAATGTTATTGATTACGAGTCTATCTATATATGTGCTTGATATTGAGCGTTCTTGTAATGAAATATTGTAAACAACTTTGCATGGTAATGAAACATAATTTAAATGACAACTTTTCCACTTTGTGGCATGAATGTTTAGGCCATATGTCTAATCAAACAGTTCAGAGGCTTGTCTCGAAGAGAATTCATGACACTTAAATTTGTTAGGCTTTCAAGTATGTGCTGAGTGTATTAAGGGAAAATGAACAAATAAAAAGAATTTATATGCAAAAAAAAAGAGCCAAGGATGTCTTAGAACTAATATACGAAATGGATGAAAGTATTTTATTAAGTTCATAGTTTATTACTCAAGGTACAATTGAAAAGTCTCAATCTCTAGACGTTTTTAAGTATTTCAAAGATGAAGTTGAACTTCAACTAGGAAAAAAGTTAAGGCTTTCATATCTAACTCTGGTGGAAAATATTATGCTAGATATGCAAAATTAGGTGAGCATCGTCCAGGGCCTTTTGCGCTTTTTCTCAACGAGTGTGAAAATTGATTCTCAATACACAATGTTGAGAAAACCTAGCATGAATGGAGTGGCACACCAACGAAATTTGAATCTTAAGGATATAGTAAGAAATATGATTGCTTATTCTTCTCTACCAGAGTCGATTAGGGGGACGTATTAAAAGCTACAATTTATATCCTCAATAGGACATTTGTTTTATTTTGAAATAACATGTAACTCACCATTGATATTGGAAAATGCTTTCCTTTTCTTTTTCTAATGGGCGATGTCACATTGGAATTGTTTCTTGTTTCTATTGACCGAAAGAGCGCAACACATAAAACATTGGTTACTGTATCATTCAAGTTGAATAAATTGAATAAGAAGTTTTCTTTTATTTCTTAAACAGTTTCATACTTAACATTTTAAGTGGAAAAAAAATACTAAAAACAACTTGATTGTGACAATTTAAAAGATTATTGTCACCAATTTCAAGTAAAAATGTTACTAAATAATCAAAATCACACAGTAGTCATTAGGAAAAATAAAAGTAAAAAGAAGTTTTTTAAATTGTTTAATATAAAGATAAAATGAACTAAAACAAAATGAAGCATATTCTATTTCATTCTATTGAATATTGTTACCTTTTTTCAAAGTAGTAAATGGTTATAATAACCCTTGGATTCTAAAAAAAAAAATCTCACACTAACGCTGATAGCGTGAGATGGCAGCAGAAGGCCATTTCTCACTGGAAGTTGGCGCCAATAGCACTAGAGTGGCGCCGTTAGCGCCAAATGCACTGGGAGTTGGCGCCAGTAGCGTCAGAGTGATGCGGGTAGCGCTAGAAGTGCTCCAGGAAGCCAATTTCCTCTGGAATGTGGCGCCAATAGCATGAGGTTGGCACGATCAATGTGGGAACTCTGACAGGGCCACTATAAAAGGTCATTCACGCGATTTTTGGGGGCCAAAAGCTTCCTTCTTCTTCCTCTGGACCTTTTCCGCCATTAGAGCCTAGGGAAGCTCCATATCTTCACCTATATTCATCTAAACCCGTTTCATCCAACATGAAACTTATAGGGAATCATCCTATGAGCTAAAATCCTTTATCACTTTTTCCTAAAAACCTTCAAATGGAGAGATCACATTCTCTAGGAAACTTCACAAAACTTGAGTTTGGCGGGGAAAGGAGGCGATTTACAGACACCCACGCTTGGAGAAGTGATCCTCTAGCATTCCTTGACTGTTTAGAGATAAGAAACTCAAGTTTTACCGTTTGATTTGTGAAATTGTTCTTGGGATGAATAGTAACCCATTTGGGTTAGAGCTAGAATTAGGCTTGGGTCCTTTAGAAAAGTATGCTTAGAAGGTTGTTGTGATGAAGGATTAGCTTTGAAATATTGATTTCATGGACTTTGGTTTTTGGCTCTGAGAAATGCATGTGTAGGAAGAATTTTGGTTAAATTGATGATTGTAGAACATGCATGAGCCTAGATACTTGTATAATATGTGCTTAGGAAGCTATGAAAACAGTAAATTTGTATTGAAGTAACTATTTTAGCCATATTGTTAATTTGTGAGTTTTGGCCTGATTAGAGTATTGAGCTCTTTGAATTGACTTATATCGAGTCTTGGGGAGACTTTAGTGCCTTGGTTAGGCCGAGATAGACCCACTGAGAGTTTGTGAGTTGATTATAAGGTGGTTAGTTCCGATAACCTTAAGATATAGGACTAAGAGATTTAAATGGAAAGGAATGATGTTTCTTTTCATTTTAGCGGTTGAGAACCGTTGTTATGTACTTAATGCCTTGTAAGGTTAGGTTGATTATTGATTTTTGCTTGTGTGTCTTTGTATAGGGAGTGACACTGAGGGTGTCAGTGGCATAGATCACCGTTTTTGGATTGAACTGCAGAGCGCTGCTTTGTCAGGTAAGTTCTTTGCTCTTGGGGAATGTTTCCCACTGCCTGTGTTCCACCATACTCCAAGGGAGTGATGGTTGCATACATGATGCATGTGCATTGAATTGGTTGTTACAACTTTTCTCATGATAATATGTATGCATGATTCTATGCTTTGTGTGTATGGTTATATGTTGAATAGATCTTCTGGCCAGTTAGATAAATATGGATCTCCCTAGGAGTAGAGCGCAACCCCTAGTTTGGTTTGCTCACGTAAAGGGTGATGATGATACCTTAAGACCAAGAGATAGGTGGTCTCGTCGCGGTTGAAGCTTATTCTCATAGGTGTCATATATGTGCATCCATGTGTAAAGGGGTAGCTCCCGATGGGATGGCACGGCTGTGAATTTTGGTCTCACACTGGGGACTGAGAGTCCCAGATGTTGATGATGATGCATCTTGTGGCGGGCGTAGTACCGCGGATATACATTAGAGCTAGATGATGACTATGTATTGTTATGAGGGCCAGGTGACCGATTGATTGTGATGCCTTTGATGTTGTGTATCATGGAAGTGAGCCAGGGGGAGGAGAAGCCTCCAGAGCCCTCAGCTTACTGAGATTGTATCTCACCCCGTGTGGGATTATATTTTGTAGGTGATTCATCTGGCAGAGATGATAGGTCTCAGGGCGGGAGGCCCCAGTAGAGACAGACCCTGTGCAGCTGCTTGGCAGTGTGAGGAGAGCATTATGGCTCACTCTTTTTGTTTTGATGTATTTTGTACCCCTGCGAGGGAAGATGTGTGTGTACACATATGATGGACTCTGTTTATGTTTATGTTGTATAGACTCTTCATGTTTTATATGCCCTCGTGTGAGGATGTGATTTGTGAGATCATGGCAATGGATGCCTATTCTTTTGTATCACCACAGTGGTGGTTAAGATGATGTATATATGTTATACCATATTGAGATATGTGGTTTCTTTTTCTCCTGATATATCTGTATAGATATTGTTGATGTATCTGTCGTTCCTTATGTTATTTGGATCGATGAGGCTAGCTATAGTGTATTGGTTTTGTTTATTTAAATGAAGTTACATACCATACATAATGAATCAAGAAATATGGTTTTGAAATCGCTTTCGTGATTTTTAATTAACTTAGTTACTGCGCAAATCTGATTAAGTAATTGTTATAACACCGGATGCATACGGGGTGTTATATTTATGGTATTAGAGCAGTTTCTTGATAGAAGCATTATGTATGGTAATTATGTGTTGCTCTTGACTGTTGTCTGAGTTTTCCATGACTATTGCATGTGTGGACACTAATTGTGGGCCTGATCAACTCACTGTGTTGGTGTTCATGTGCAGTGTCATGACGAGATCCCGGAACAACAGTGGGGCGACGAATGCCCAACCCCATCCAGTGGCGGCTGCGTTGGCAACCATGCAGCATGAGTTGGCTGCAAATAGGCAGATGCAGGAGACTATGCAGCGAGAGATGGCTGCAAACCGTGAGATGAATGAGGCCTTGATGAAGGCCAACCAGGAGATGCTTGAGGAGGTGAGGACCTTGAGGAGAGATGATAGAGTATCCTCTACACCTCCGACGCACGAGGGCGAGGGTAGTCGCCATCAGGTTGGAGGTAGCCACCTGAGAGGGGACCAGGTGTCCCATGTTGAGGCTGATGATGATGTTGTAGCCCGAGGGAAGATGCTTATCACCTTTCGTAAGCATGACCCTTCAGCTTTCCTTAGAGGATATGATCCAGTTGCTGCAGCTAGATGATTGCATGCTTTAGAGAAGATATTTTACTAATTTGCCCTCAATTAATTTTAGAGAATAAAATAATTTGAAGCATTTGATACACTTTGTTATTTATGGTGGCTATTGTTGCTAATGTTATTGTTCTCATATAGAACTGATCGGAACAAAATGGAAATTAGAATTGGAACTGGTATTCCCATTACCGTTGTTGTAAGAAGTTCTCTTGCTCTTACCAAAGTTGAATCTTGTCGGATTCTGGCTTCAGAGAATGTTGGTTGTGATTGTTCCCACTCTTGGGGTCAAACTCATACTTAGAAAAGTAAAACATGTTCTAGTTTTGTGGAATCACATGGATAGAACTAGGGATTTCAGTTAAAGTACTCAATCCCAGGGTTTCAACAGAACTCTCGCGGTGCATCATCTTCAAAATTGAAATCCCCTGAGTTTGTGCAGGAATCAAAATCGAAAGGGTAGCTGCATTAATGTTAATGGAATACTTAACTTTGGGATCGTTGAGCCAGAGCAAGGAAGGGTTGTTTTTGCATTGATCATCACTGGTGGCGAGCTAAGAAGAACCCATGTCAAAGCTGTTGTTTCTAAAATTAAAGGGAACCTTCACCATTTTTTATTTGCATTCTGGAAAATTAACTCGGTGGATCCTAGCTCAACGATGCAATTTGTGGACAATAAGGCTTTCATCAAAGTGATCTTCTTAATACCCAGGTTTCAATCGCATGACCAGGAGCAAGGCGAGTATCAATAAAGATGTAGGGTTAATTTCGTTAAGGGTGGAAATGTAATTGCTGACTATTTAAAATTTACAAAACACAAAAATATAAAATATATAATAAGCTGGAGCAACCTATTATATCAAGTTCCACAACATGGTCCAGATTAGGCCATTTGCAATACTGGTCCACTGGAACATTGCCTTGTTAAAAGATATATTGAGATGCTATTTTTTTAAAAGGAAGGTACTTTTCTAAAATGCTTTTCATTAGACTAACGTGTTTTGCTTCTCTTTTTTTTTGTTATTTTTGGGTGCACGCCTTTAATTCAAGGAGTGTTTCGTCCTTATGAGTTATGAGGTATATGTTGGATGCCATCAGTTACACATAATTTATTTTTGTGCTTATTCCACTCACTTGAAGCAATGCTTTACAACATGCATGCAATTTTAATGAGTGTTGTGTCCTTGTGAATTATGAGGTGTATGCTAGATGCTCTAGCTACTCATAATTTCTTTTTGTTCTTACTTCTCCCACCTAAAAACAACACTTTATAACATCTCATTTTCAGGTTCTATTATTATTATTTTTATCAGGAAAACAAATGCTATTATTTCAAGCTGAAATAAACATAATTCATGCCTATAAATATCCTTACCATTCTATCTCATGCAAATAAAATTACTTTTGTATACTCTAGATGCCATTTATCTTCCTTTTCCCTAATTTGGGTTGTAACACCCTCACTAATTTTATTTATTTATTTATTTGCTTATTTTAAATTTATTTATTTTATCCTTTTGTCTTTTGTCTAGAAATATAAAATTGAGGTAGAAACAATAGAACTAAAATTTTACAAGAAACGTGTATCAGTAAAAATTCTTCATCATAAAATTTACAAAATATGAAGAACTGATACATTAGTCCATGTCTCTAATACAAAACTATACAAGTACAAATCTCTTTTCAGAATCCACTACATAGCTTCTTCAACATATCAACCAAACTCCAGCTTCAAGAAATCTGACCATCATCGCTATCTAAAAAAAATAAAATAAATCTAATGAGAAATAAATTTCTCAGTAGGCAAATCTAAACCACCGAACACGTTAGCAGGTTATTAAATAAGACAAATTTATCAAACACATTAAAAAGGTTAGCAAATAAGATAATTTCTTCCATCAGATATCTTTAGTAAGATTAGTAAATAAAGCAAATATAATTCATCACACACTTAAGCAATGTAGTAAATAATTGAATAAATATGAATGAATGAATGTATGAATGCATGAGATGAAATGCAATGGTCACAGGTGCACATGACCTCTACATGTGTACATCATGTAGGAATGTTGCGGCCGTCTTACGCTAATCATACATTAATTTCCATGTATTAGCACCTAATCTCTTGTAATATCATAGGCCCGGTTGTCACACTCGGGTCATTCTCATAAAATCAGTAGCATATGCCCGGTGTTCACAACTCGAGTCAATTTCATAAAATCAGTAGCATAGTCCGATATTCACAACTCGAGTCAATCTTAAAATCATAGGTCCGGTCTTGAAACCTGGATCAATCTCATTCATATCACAAAAATTCATAATATAAAGAAAATTCTTAATATTCTTCATAAAAGTAGGATAGGTAACAATTCATATCATGTCCACCTAATTATACCAATTTATTCAATATTTTCGATCTGCCAATTTAGTGGTGATGAGTCACTATTTATCACTATTTACTCATCTTTCTGTACTCATTTTAATCCCTAATTGTGTTTAAATGTTTATATTTTGCACTGTTTCTCATTTAGGACTTAATTGGACCGATAATTCATATTTTAATTAATTTGGATTATTTTAAGTTTAATTATTCTAATTTGATTTTCAGGGTAGATTAATAATTAATTGGGCTTGGAATTAATTCGTGGACTTGAAGATTGGGATGCCGCATCAGCATTAATTTCCACATCAGCTTGGAATTTTCGTTTTATTTTATTTATTTTCGTTTTGGGTCAAAAATTGTCAGAAAAAGCCCAATTTCGTTTTTAGGTCAGATACTATTTCGTTTCTATATATTTGGGAACTGTGCCTATGCAGAGACAGAAGCCAACATTTAATTTTCGTGCAGTTTTCTTGAGCTCAGCTATTTTTCGTTTTAGGGTTTCTCTGCTTCTTCTCTTTAGTTTTTCGTTTCTGCTGAGTACTCTGTGACTGAATTTCGTTTCTGTTTGGATTTTTAATTTGGGAATACAATTCGTTTCTGCTAGTGTTTGTTTTCGTTTCTGTTCCTTCTAAA
>PYAF01003854.1:600343-612098 GCA_007407185.1 Glycine tomentella
TAATGGAGGTTCTTGTTCTTCTAATTCGTTTTCTGCTTGTTCTTCCTTGTTAGGGTTTTTGTTCTGTATTTTTCGAATTGGATTCATGCTTAATGATTCTGGTATTGATTGATTCAGAATCTCAGTTTGCTTAATTCTGAGAGTTTGCCCTAACGAGGTTCACGTTTGCTTAATTCGTGTAATGACGTTTTAGGTTAATTTTCGCTTAGTTGATTAATCTGGACTGATGAGAATTAAGTAGAACAAATTATCTTTCGTGAACCAAGGAAATAAGAGGCGCAATCTGTTCTAAGGGTCTGACTTGTTTTTAATCACTGCAAATTAATTTCGTGTTTCTGTTTTAATATTTAATTAACCCTGCATTCTGTCAAAAACCCCCCTTGCACGTTTAATCCCTTAAACATAGACAATTGGTCCTTGAGAGACGACCTAGGAGTCACTTCCTAGTACTACACTTAAACTGAATTAATTTGGTTGCGTACGACTGCGATCAAGCGGCGTAAAACATGATTTATATCCGAAATACTTATTAACTGAGTTCAACTTGCATATTTACCATAGTTGTGTTATCATAAAATTCCAGGAATAGAATTAACTAATTGCCCTTATAATAATGGTAGCTGTAATAAATTGATTACATACTAAGTGGTTAATTAGCATGGTAAGCTACGTATGAGTTTCTAAACTTATAAAAGGAGTCTGAAATGGAATGGATAATCGATATAGTAGGATTAAAATGTATTAATTATAGTTTTATATGGGTATATGTGTATAGATATGTATATATATATATATATAATTAAATAGATATTCTAGAAAGAATTATATATTTATATTTAGGGAGTAAAATAATACCGGGATGACCTGCATACTTATTGTTACGGATAAAAGATATCTTATCTTTATCTTATCAATTCAAATATTTAAACTACCAATAACTTATCCTAGAAAATGATAACATCTCCGAATATCCTGGAAAGTGATAACAGGCCTCAACAACTTATCATCAGGGACCAGGTTAGCTTCCTATAAATAAAGCAGCACCCATGGTGAAAGGTACGCACACACAATTCGGACTCTCTCTTTCCATTCACACGTCACACACTGCACCCCAAATCGTGTTGTGATTTACTGCCGCTGTGATCTTCTTCTTCCTTACGTTGCTTCAGTCCTATAAGCTTCTTAAGAGAGAGAGAGTCGAATCCCATATAAATTACCCAACACAACGTGTTGGACATTTCTGTTCTCTTTGAGCAGAACAGTGGCGCCGTCTGTGGGGATCGATAAATTTTGAATCCCACCAACTCGCAATGGCTAACACCAGGAGGCATCAGGTGGCTAGGCGTGAAGAACCACCCAGAAACCTGAACCAGGAAAATGTGATGGTAGAAGATGCGCTTTCCCATACGACCTCATCTCCTGCGGGTCCGGCGGCACACGCACCGGATAGCCCGCGACCGGAAGAAGAGTCCGGAAACTCTCAACGCTCCATCCAGAACTTTCTCCAGTCTTTATTGACTAGCATGGAGAACCTGGAGAAGCGTTATGAACTCCAGCGACAGGAGGATATTCAGCGACTAATTACTCAATTGGAAGAACGCGATAACAGACGAAGGGAGGAAGAGCGTCGGCAACATTCCGACTATTTGGAACGCAACGCAGAAACAGAGCAACATCATGCAGCCAGGAGACCAAGACCTAAGACGTCGGCCCGCACCGCCAAGACTAGCCATAGGGATGGGACTGACCATTCCGAGCAAGGAAGAGTATCACTTTCCCACCGCGAGGAATTTCGTGTTTCCTCGGTTATAGCACCAGAACGTGCTGCAGGAAAACCGACGGAAGAAGTCATCCGCCGTCCAGACCAAGGCGATGGCACTATCGGAGAAAATATCGCCGGGGTTACCAAAACAATAGCCCGTTCGTCGACCAAATAGTAGACGCCCAGTTCTTAGAAGACTTCGACGGTTCGTTCCTCTCCAAATATGATGGAAGCCAAGACCCGCAGTGCATATCGACGAGTTTGACATGCAGATTTGCGTTCGAGGCATTAATGAACCCATCATCTCAAGAATTTTCGCCACCACTTTAACCGGGGCCGCACAAACTTGGTTTCACTCCTTATCGCCGTGGTCCATCAAAAACTTCGAGGACATTGGCCAGAAGTTCTTGTTGAACTTTGCAACGAGCAAGAAACAACCAAAATCCGAATTTGCCCTGGGAAAAATACGACAGCAACCTGGGGAAACATTGCAAAGTTATCTAGACCGATTCAAGGAAGTCGCTTTACAAGTTCAGGGCTTAGAGGAAAGAGTACACGTCCACCTCGTCTCGACCAGGCTCAACGGGTCCTCCTGTCTTGCCAAATCGATTTACAAAGATCCTGTGAAGTCTCTAAACGAGTTCAGGGTCCGATCTAAAAAATATTTAGAGTTGGAGCAGATGGAAATTGCTAACTCAGCACCAAGAGAAAACAAAAAGCCCTTGTCACCAAGAAACCGACGTCCAAAAAATCATTACCCCGAGCAGACAAGTCGGCATCCAGCAACTATTTCTGCCAGCCAACCACCACGAGGCGCTCCCGACCCTCGTTTCAGACCTGGGAGGTACGAGCTGAAGTATGACAAATACGCGTCGTTGAATGCTTGGCGTGGTCAGATATGGAAGGAGGTCGCCTTCACCGACATGAGGAAGGTCGACCGACCTCCTCCGATATTGAGGAAAGAAGGGTTGAATTATTCCCGGTATTGTGATTTTCATAATGGGCTGGGCCACACGACCGACCAGTGCTGGAAACTCCGAGATGCCATAGAGAAGTTCGTACGAGAGGGCAAACTACGACAATACGTCATTCGGACTTAGGGGCATCATGGCAAAAGAAAAGCCCAGCCAGAAAACAAGCAACGGGAAGAGAAGAAAAACAAAAAGGACGAAGAATTTCCCGAACCTGAGTTCGAATGCAATGTCATCACAGGAGGAATGGGAGGAGGAGGTGGTACGGCCAACCAGCGGAAGAAATACCTTAAAGAAGTGATGTCGGTAAGAGACTGACCGAGGTTCAAGGAGAGTACCGGTGGGAACGCCAAAAAAACCGATCTCCCGTTGATTTATTTTACCGACGAAGACTTGAAGGGAGTGGTGCCGAGCCATGAGGACGGTCTCGTTATAACAGGGACTGTCGCCAATTTTCAGGTAAGGAGGATATTCATTGACAACGGTAGCTCGACCGACATCATCAACTTGAGTGCGTTCAAGAAGATGAACTTAAGAATGGAAGACCTAAGACCGTGCCAAACCATGTTGTACGGTTTTAACAGTGAGGGTACCAGCCTGAAAGGCGTTATTGACCTCCAACTTACGCTGGGAATGAGGGAAGGATTCAGAACAGAAAGGGTCGCATTCACGGTGGTCGACTTCCCCTCACAGTACAACATCATCCTGGGCAGGCCGACACTCTACAAATGGGATATTTTGATGTCCACTAAGCATAAAAAAATGAAGATGATCGGACATCTCGGCAAGGTCATCACGATTTGCGGAGATCAAAAGGAGTCAAGACAGTGTTACTATGACACGATTAGAGAAACGGAGGTCGGACCATCCTCTCCACCTCGGGTCTGACAGGGGGAGCCCGCAGGATCTCCGATCAGAACGTGCCCAAGGAAGCCAATTAATTTGGTGGAACTGGACCTGCGGGACGTTGAGGAATGAAGATCGGAGCCAGTGGACGAACTCGAAGATATTCAGATCAGATCCTCCCCCGAACAGATCACGAAGATAGGAAAACAAGGCGATCCGGAAACCAAGGACAAATTGATCCGATGCCTGAAGGAAAATCAAGACGTTTTTGCTTGGAAGGCATCCTAAATACCCGGGATCAAGCCCACCTTTTGTTGCCACAAATTGGCGATATATCCCGGCTCCAAACCGGTAGAACAGGAGAACAGGAAGCTCAGCCTGGATAAGAGACAGGCCTTGGCCAAACACATCGAAGAACTGATCGAGGCCGGGTTCATAAGAGAAATACAATACACGACCTGACTATCTAACGTGGTGATGGTGAAGAAATCCAGTGGAAAATGGAGAGTTTGCGTCGATTATACCAACCTGAACAAAGTTTGTCCTAAAGATTCGTACCCAATGCCTAATATCGACCAACTCGTAGATAACTCGGCGGGATACCAATGGTTGTCGTTTATGGATGCTTACTCCGGGTACAACCAAATACCTATGCATTCGGACGACCGTGAGAAAATGACATTCCAAGGTATCGAAGCAAATTACTGCTATGACGTCATGCCCTTCGGATTGAAAAATGTCGGGGCAACATACCAGCGAATGATGAACAAGGTCTTCTCAGATCAGATCGGACGTAATATTGAAGTTTACATCGACGACATGATCACGAAGATGTCGGCAGCCGGGAACCACATCCAAGACTTGGAAGAAACGTTCCAGAAGTTGAGGCAGCATGACATACGCCTCAACCCATTAAAATGTGCTTTCGGGGTAAAAGCCGGGAAATTCTTGGGTTTCATGTTAACCCACAGGGGGATAGAGGCAAACCCGGACAAATGTAAAGTCGTCCTGGATATGCAGTTTCCCACTAGCAAAAAAGAAGTCCAGCAGTTGACGGGGAGGATGGCGGCCTTAACCCGGTTTCTCCCGAAATCCGCGGAGAAGGCCCTTCCCTTCTTTAAGTTATTGAAAAAGGAAGCTAGGATAGGGTGGAACTCGGCATGCGAAGATGCCTTCCATAAGATCAAAGCATGCCTAACCTCGCCGCTGGTATTATCAAAACCCGAGCCACAGGAGGTGCTCATTCTGTACCTGTCGGTGGGAGAGGAGGCTATTAGCGTAGTATTAGTCAGAGAAGAAGGCAAGTCTCAATTGTCGGTATATTTTGTGAGCCGAGCTTTGAAGAACTCGGAATTAAGATATCAAAAACTCGAAAAGGTGGCCTTCGCTTTACTTACTGTAGCAAAAAGACTTCGTCCATATTTTCAGAGTCATACAGTTGTAGTTCGGACGAACCAACCCATCCGACAAGTACTACACAAACCGGACTTGGCGGGGAGAATGATGAATTGGGCTATCCAATTATCCGAGTTCGACATCCAATATGAAACCCGACACGCTATTAAGTCTCAAGCATTGGATGATTTCATAGTGGAATTAACCCCAACGTCGCCTGTTCAAGATAAAACGTGGAAGGTATATGTTGACGGATTGTCTAATGCTAAGGAAAGTGAGGCCAGGATCATAGTCGAGAATCCCGAGGGTGTATCCCTAGAACAATCATTACAGCTCAACTTTCCGACCTCCAACAACCAGGCAGAATATAAAGCTCTCATCGCTGGGCTGAAGCAGGTAAAAGAGCAAGGAGCATTGAAGGTCAGTGTTTTTATTGATTTGCAGCTCGTTTCAGCACAGATTGAGGGACGGTATCAGGTCAAGGGACCCTTACTAGCCAAATACCTGGCCAAAGTAAAGGAAATCATGGCGGAATTCGATGAAGTGGTAATCGCGCATATCCTAAGAGAAGAAAACACCCGGGCCGACATATTGTCAAAGCTGGCCAGCACGAAAGGGTCGGCCAACCACAGAACGGTCATACAGCAGGAGGTCGCCCACCCCGCATGCGTCATGGCCATTCTGACCGGGGAGGATTGAAGAAGACCCATTATCAGTTATTTAGAGCAAGGAATACTTCCCGACGAAGATATGGAGACAAGGAAATTGACCAGAGATGCGGCGATGTATGTAATCATCGACGATGAGTTATACCGACGAGGCCTCCATACCCCACTATTACTATGTTTAAGTTCGGACTAAGCCGAATACGTACTCGCCAAGATACACAAAGGGATCAACGACCAACACATGAGAGCCAGAGCGTTAGCATTAAAAACCCTGCGCGCAGGATACTTCTGGCCGATGATGAAAACGGATGCAGCAGAACACGTCAAGAGATGCGACAGTTGTCAGAGACATGCGAAGATAATATGGGCTCCCCCGTCCGAGCTCAGTCTAATCACAGCTCCATGGCCATTTTATAAGTGGGGCATGGACCTCTTGGGGCCATTTAAAGCCACAGAAGGACAGATGAGGTGGTTGATAGTGGTCGTTGACTATTTTACCAAGTGGATCGAGGCCGAGCCTCTCGTTGCCATCACCTCGGCCCGTGTAAGAAAATTCCTAGAACGGACCATTATAGCAAGATTCGGAATCCCAGCGGAAATTGTTACCGACAATGGGACACAATTTACCGACGACAAGTTCAGGGCAATGATGACCGGCTTCCAAATTAAGCACCACTTTGCTTCTGTGGAGCACTCACAGTCCAACGGTCAAGTCGAGGCGGCGAATAAAGTTATTCTCAACGGATTAAAGAAACGAATACATGAAGCCGGCCCAAATTGGGTCGAACAACTCTACTATGTCCTATGGGCGTATAGAACTACGGCCCAGACATCTACTGGAGAAACTCCGTTCAGAATGACATATGGTTGCGAAGCCATGATACCGGTAGAAATCGGCCACTCATCCTGGAAAAGATAGCATATGGTCCGAGCAGAAGATAACAACGATGCATTAGCGGCCGTCCTAGATTTAATAGAAGAAGTCCGCACCACCGCTCGTCGCCGAGATCTACATAGCAAGGGTAAGCTAGCCCAAAGGTTCAACAAAAAAGTGAAGATCCGATCTTTCGAAGAAGGCGACTTCGTGCTCCGACGAGCAGACATCGGAAATAAAAACGCCCGAGAAGGGAAGTTAGCATCAAATTGGGAAGGACCGTATCGGATCATCCAAAATATTGGACAAGGAGCATACTCGCTGGAAACGTTAGAAGGCAAAAAAGCCAGACGGACGTGGAACGGGGATAAATTGAAGAGATACAATAGCTGACAATATGCAGCCAAAATGATAGTCCATGTGTTGTCCTTTAGTTGGCTTCGAGCCCGTCATCGGAATCATGGACACCATGTGTTTCCCTTTAATTGGCTATTAAGCCCGTCATAGGGATCATAGATCACCGTCTCATCATGTGTTCCCCTTTAGTTGGCTATTTAGCCCGTCATCGGGGTCATGGGAGACTGAATCACAATAGATTTATCATGTGTTTCTCTTTAGTTGATTATGTAATTCGGGAATGTGAAACTCTCACAAATCAGTCATTGAGATCATGAAAATTATGTAATCTTCGAAGATTATTAATAAAATCCTTATTATAAGGAAATTCTTACTGTGTGCACATGATTTTGAATGCTTAGTCGTTGCTATGTATTATTCCGACCTTGATCAAGCCGACGTAACCATTTAAAGTAGATGAATCATCGGCTCGGTCGAAAGAATTACATCTATATTAATGTTATAAATGCAAATAGTTGCTAAGTTGGGAACACGATCCCAGAACGCCCGACCAATGGTCTCGGCTAAAATAAACGATTGGCCATTGGAGCCAGAACAAAAATTATCTAAACGCCCGACCAATGGTCCCGACCAAAATAGATGATCGGTTAGTGAAACCAAAAATACGGAAGAAAAGTAAAACAAGAATAATGCTCGTCAAAGAAACTAGATATTGTCAAAGAAATTAAAGATAATTGTGCATTGTCAGAAGAAAGTAAAAGTACAGAAATTGTTTAATAATTACAAGAAAAAAAGGCATCCAGGCCCTTCAATCTTCCCCATCGGCCGGGGGTGCAATCTTCTCGGACGAGCTGTCCGAGCTCTCCTCATCTTCTTCGCTCTCGGAAACCGTGAGCAGCTGGCGATCCCCGACATAAGACCTGAAATGCATATCCTCGGTGTTAAAGTTAACACCAGGGTTCAAAAAATGGATTTGATTTATGGCATTGTCAAATGAGGCGGAGGCGGACTTCTTTAGTTGAGATCGAACAGTGCAAAGCTCGCTCAGAAGCTCCTTTTCATCATTGTTTTTCTTGGTATTGAGAGCGAGTAGGTCATCACAACGGTGATGAAATTCAAGGGACCGCTTACGAGCCGCAGCCAGACTTATCTCCAGTTTGGCAATGGTGGCGCGAGAGGATTCGGCTTCTACTCGGAGAGCCCTGGATTGGGTTCGAGTTGCATCAACCCAATCTGGCCTCCGACTCTCGGGAAACCTCAAGATCGGCGATCATTCTAGCCTCCGAATCTCGGGAAGCCTCAAGATCGGCGACCAGTTTAGCCGCTGACTCTTGTGCCTCCTTAGCATCGGCTCTGGAAGCCTCCAACTCCCCAACTGAGATAGCTACGCTCGCATGAGCCGAGTCTAGCTCGTCGAAGCCGCTGAGTCTCAGCCTTAGACACTTCAAGCTCGGCGGCCGCCTTATAGGCCTTCTTGTTCAAAAAGGTTAAACTCCCAAGCAAGGTGGCAGTCTTTAAGCTCGCCAACTGCATCGAGCTCAGTTCCTCTAGCTCGGGGTTCGAGAAAAGGATTGGATCCGAATACCTTTTGGGAGCTCGGACAACCTCGAAAAATTCTTGAGTTACCCCCTTCTCCCAAAGAGATCGGGGGGACAGTTGGACACACTCCTCAAGCTGCTCGGTCGCCGGAGGTACTCGGATACGTTCCTTTTCTTCATCAGGCCAGGTCACCGGAGACACCTGGACGCATTCCTCTCCTTCAACCTGCTCGGTTGCTGAAGTAGGAATGTCGGCGGAAGCCAGGATTTCAGAAACAACCTCCTCGGTAGGAACATCAATAACCACCAGAGGAGATATGGTTATAGGAGAGGAAGCTGGAGGAGAAGTTGAAGGAGCAACCGGAGTCGTGGAACCCGGAGTCGGGTTGGACTCACTAGCCGAAGCTTTGCCTTTACCATCGGCCAATCGACGCCTCTTCCGGCGGGATTTGAGAGCAGCAAGGTGACTGGGGATACGGGCGGAGTCCATTTCAATCGCTGCACAACTAGATAAGCATTAGCGAGATGATAAAAATAAACAAAGTTCTGTCAAAAGAAGTTCAGACTGACCACACTGGATATAATGAGTTATTGGAGCCAAGTTCCTTGAATCCCTGTACGCCAATATCCGAGCTGTGGAAGCAGCATCGGAATCCGACAACCGGGCCTTGTCGGTTCTATAAAAAGCAGGAGGGGAATCGTGATGACGGGAGAACTAGTACAATGGAAACCTCCAAGATTCCGGAGAAGAATCGGAGGTTGAGAAGAAAGGACGTTGGTCGGGAACGACAACAACTTTAAAGAATTTATCTTTAAAACTTTTAAAAGAATCAGCAAATAAAGAAAAAAGTCGACGGTCAGAACCACCATCATTCCGACCTCGGAAAGAGGTCCACCCCTTTCGGTCGGCAGGTTCTTTACTTGAACGGCTAGTTTGAACAGAGAAAAAATAAAAAAATAAAGGGCAGGTGCAGCAAACTTCGAGTTTTTGGCAAAGAATTTCAAAGGCCATCATGAACGCCCAACCATTAGGATGAATCTGGGAAGGGTCGACATGCAGATGATCTAACACCCGCATTTGAAGATCTGTAAAAGGAAGTCGGATCCCTACCCTAGTCATTATTTCGCTATAAAATAAAAAGAAGTCGGGTTCGTTTCCTTCCTGGGTGGAACAAATAGGTTCGCCCGGGCGAGGTAAGCAAACGTAAAAGTCCTCGTGAGTACCAAAAGGAAGTTGGGTAAGGTCCTCGGAACCCAACTCCGAGGTATACTGCAACACCTCATGAGTTACTCAGGGAAACCTATTAGACAAAACGGAGGAAACGGTTTGAGATCGAGACTCGGCTGCAGATTCCCTAACAGTTCCAACCCGAGAATCCATAATTACCTATGACAATAAAAGAAAAACAGTAATTAGTAAAGTACCTGGAGGACGAACCATCAAAGGGATAATGGTTGACGAGGTCCGGGCTGGCATGGAAATCGGCACAATAACATCTAATTTAGGTGACGGTGTATCAATGGGTTTGGGCACTACAAGGGGATTATGTCGGCATCGATCCAACAGATCATCGGCTTGTTTATCTAAACCTATACTAGCTAAATACATGAATTCCTCGACACATTTCGAACAAGGTTCATATCGAACTTCAATTTTTGGCTCGAGTCTAGGGCCATCTCTAGGGGCAATGCTGGAGGGAATGGAAGCTGAAGAAGGAACCCTGGACCCTGAGGAAAGCAAGGCAGACCTCTGTCATGACGACGACCCTAACCTAGAAGACCCTCTTTGGGAAACAGTAGGGGGTCGAGGAATTGGGGTTTTCGAACCAGGGGCAGAAGGAACCCTAAGTAAGGATTTTTTCTTTTCTTCATCAGACAAAGGGAGCCCAAACAACCAGAATGCAGAACGAGGGGGAACCGTTCTACGGATCTTGCCTCTTCCTCAGGTGTATATTTCATGATGAAAAACACTACAATGTATGAAAATTGGGGAACTACAAGAAGCAAATGGAGTTTGTAGAGGATTATGAACTACGGGAAGCTAACAGAAATTGCGAAAAGGCTATCAATTTCAGGACTATGCAGAACAAAGACGAAAAATAAGAAAGGACAGTGGATAAAAAGGAAACGAAAAGAAAAAATACCTGGAGGATAGAGAGTGGTGGAAGGGAAGCAACAAGGGGCAAATGATTCAGATGCAAGAGAAAATGAAAGTGCAGAAGTCGCAAGGGCAAAGATGAAACGCAGAATGGAAACCTTAGAGAGAAATGAAACGCTATATGTTCATTAAACGAAAAAAAAAGTAACCATCAGAATTCAAAAAGAGAACGTGGGGGGTAGTAACTGATGGACATTGAAGGACGTGGAAGAGGCGGTTACGTCATTATTGCGAAAAAAGAAATGATTAAAGGGTGAAATGACAGAAACTATCATCAAGACACGTGGCGGTCCAGGAAGAAAAGGTGCTTCATTTCTTGATGATCAGAACCGATTCAGACTAGGTGAAAAGACAAGATATAGCCCGGCGCTGAGGAAAGTCGGAAATAACCAAGAACTTCAGAAGGTCGATCACCTCAGCTCGGATCTCCACACATGGTTGGCCTCATATGAGGTCGACTCTACATGAGGTCGGTCCGAATGTCTCATTCGTAAGAGATCGGCTTAAAAACTGGTCGGACCATTGTACATCCCGGCCACCCAGAATACTAGATGACCGGGCTGAGGGGCATCTGTTACAGATAAAAGATATCCTATCTTTATCTTATCAATTCAAATATTTAAACTACCAACAACTTATCCTAGAAAATGATAACATCTCCGAATATCCTGGAAAGTGATAACAGGCCTCAACAACTTATCATCAGGGATCAGGTTAGCTTCCTATAAATAAAGCAGCACCCACGGTGAAAGGTACGCACACACAATTCTGACTCTCTCTTTCCATTCACACGGCACACACTGCACCCCAAATCGTGTTGTGATTTATTACCGCTGTGATCTTCTTCTTCCTTAAGTTGCTTCAGTCCTATAAGCTTCTTAAGAGAGAGAGAGCTGAATCCCATATAAATTACCCAACACAACGTGTTGGACATTTCTATTCTCTTTGAGCAGAACACTTATGTTAGGGAAGAAAATTGGGACTTGGAATAGGCTATATATATATATATATATATATATATATATATATATATATATATATATATATATATATATATGAGAATGAAACCCTGCATATTAGGAACTCAACTTATACGTGAAAAAGGTGCTATATCTATATATTTATATGAATGGAACCGGAATGAAATTATCATGGCTAGTTTAAATAGGTGAGCTAGGTGTAGTTT
>PYAF01003854.1:612198-630348 GCA_007407185.1 Glycine tomentella
ATATATATATATATATATATATATATATATATATATATATATATATATATATATATATATATGAGAATGAAACCCTGCATATTAGGAACTCAACTTATACGTGAAAAAGGTGCTATATCTATATATTTATATGAATGGAACCGGAATGAAATTATCATGGCTAGTTTAAATAGGTGAGCTAGGTGTAGTTTATATAGCCAGCCGGGTTGGTTATTTTACGAATTTATGCGGAAACCGGAATGATCTTAGACTTAGGGATGTTGTATTATAATTGACAGAAAATTCCGAGAGGCATGGATTGGGCATGGTTCATAGTTATTCATTAAGTAAGGAAAATATAACAGGTGCAGAGGTTATAGGTGTAGAAGAGAGTTTGGCCGTGCCGAGGTGCCGAGGTGGTGAGGGGTGCCGAGGTGCAATGGTGCCGAGTTTTCCGAGCTGTCGTGATGCAGTGGAAATGCCGAGGTGGTTATGGCCGGGTATGCATGAAGGGTGCTGAGTTTCCATGTTAGGTGCCGGGCTTGGTGGGTAGATGCCGAAGTGGCCGAGTATACATGCCGAGTTTCCATGCTAGGTGCCGGGCTTGGTGGGTAGATGCCGAAGTGGCCGAGTATACATGCCGAGTTTCCATGCTAGGTGCCGGGTAGGTAAAGGCCGAGATGGTTCAGGCCGGTTACATGCATGGCCGGATCCGAGTTTCATTGAGTCATGGTGATCGGGTTCGGTAGGCATAGTTGGCCGAGTTCACTTGGCAAGGTTCATGGAGGTCCGGGTTCGTTTGGCCGAGCTCAAGGTTGCCGGGCTGGTGCATGCCGGGCTCACATGGGTGCCGAGCTTGCATTGGTGTAGGCCGGTTTTATTATGCATGTGTGGCCGTGTTCGGATGGCATGGATGGCCGAGTTCATGGGTGACCGGGTTCATGGATGTCTAAGTTCATGGGAGGTCGGATTTCCTTGTGAATGATGTGGGGTTTGTTTGGCCCGAGTTGCCGGTTTCATTGGCATGAGGGACCGATCATTGCTAAGGGCCGAGATAGGGGTGCATGGAGGGTCAGCCAAGTTGCAGGGTTTGGCCGAGTTGTAGGGTTTGGCCGAGGTGCATGCCGAGTTAGTCATGCTGGGTGCCGGGCTGGTGGCTATAATTGTGCCAAGGTGTTTGAAAATGTTATCGGAAGTTTATAACAAGATAGAGGTGCCGAGAGGCGAGAGGTGATCGTGCATGGTTGCCGTAATGAATACATATATATCAACTGACCGAAGTATATATATATAGCTGCTCCTAGTTTGTCGGGAACGAAGCAAGGGCTGGGATAGTTACACACTTTTGGTTTGGTATCCTTATTTTATTATTTTAGGAACACTATAGATGAATAACGTACCCAGGAAACTAAAGTGTTGTAAGCCGAGAAACCAAAAGCTGAGATGAAATCCTTTATATTGTTCAGTTACTTTATATATATATATATATATATATATATATATATATATATATATTTCTTAGTCTATTGTCTTCCAACTTAGTGTTGTGCTTAAAATTATTGCCCGTAGTACTATTTTTCTTTTACGTTAATATTAAATGCTTAACACAAGATTATTTAAATTATTTTGTAACACTTCCCAAATTTCTAATATTTAAGCTCTAAAATATTTGCTAAATTGTGGATTTAAATCACTGTACCCTTCATTAACATTTTCAAGCATTGTTTCTATTTTAATTAAAGAATAAGTCTGACCAAATAAGTCCCTAAATTAATATTTAAATAACTTCTAAATTAAAGATTGAAGCCTAGTCTACCTTCGATAATTTTTGGTGGATGGCTTAGAGAACTGCTGGAATAATTTTAAGAGAGAAGGATCTTATATAAAGAAAATGTTTGAGAAAATTTAGGGAGAGAATAAAAGCTGATAGTATTTGTGTAGGTTGTTGGTGCAGAGAGGTCGAAACATTCGAGCTATTTATACTATTGGCTTTAGTTTCAATTGAAAAAAAATCTAGGTAAAATATCTAAATTCTCTTATCTCATTCATTATTACTATTATTCCTCTCATTTAATGGTGGTGCAACGTGGGGAGCTACTGCAGTTGGCTTTTGTTATTTCTTTTCCCCTAATGCCACAGAAGATTTTCCAAAGATTTGGTTCAGCTTTGTAATTTTGTTTTACTAAAGTTTACCATGGTTATTAAAAATTATTTTTAATCATATAACTTATTCTATTATTATAATTTATATAATTTGAGATTATTACATTTATAAATTAAATATAACTATAATTATTTATTTAATTATATATATATTTATTTTCCTAGAATGTTACATGGGTCCTTTAACTTTCTTGGTTAAAACAAACACGCATTATTGTTATGACCATTTTCCAATTCATTATGGTATTGTAATGTTATGTATTATTTACTCTTACTTGTTGTACATCTTAATTAAACTTTATATTTCATGAAATTTTGATGAATAAAAGAGACCTGCAACTATATTTGTCTATGACACTAATAAAAACAAATGCAAGCAACACACTTTTTGAAACTCACTTTTTATTATTAATTAATATTGAAAATTGTGAACTTATGTGATATATTTACTCCACATTTGTTAGTTTAACTCGTTATTTAGTGTTTCTAATAAACTAATTAAAGTTAACTGATAGTACAATGTGTGTTGGAAATAATACATTAGCTAATATGTTTTCAATACTCTTCTAAAGATAGATAAATAAAGAAAACATTTCTTTATTTTAACTTTTCACAATAACCCTAGCAAGACTAATCTCAGTGTTAATTTTAAACATGTATGTCATAAACTTTTTTTATTAGATATTTAGTTGACACCAATCCTAAACCTAAAGGCTACCAAAACTCACTAAAAACCTATGTAATCCATATTTGTGTCTAGCTTAGTGACCATATTATAACTTTTTCCTCCTGATCTTCTTTAGAGAAAATGAAACACTTCATAAGCAACCAAAATGATGTTATCATATAATTTTCTCTCAAATATAAAAATAGTATATTTTAAGGATATCAAAGAACCAATGGAAAAATCTACACACCATATTTTAGAGAACTTTTATTTACAACAATTGATTGACTCAAATTGATTAATACTTTTTGGCAAGTATTTTAGTAATCAAAATAAGATTGGGTCGTAAGGGAAAGAACAACAATTCCAATGTCATTCTTGATCATCCCCTAAAACGTGGTAAAAAAATGTCATCGGCTACAACTTTGTTTCATCTTGGCTACTAAACTCCCAACACCCCATAGTTTCCTTGATCTTTGCTACTAAAAGTGATTCACATGATTTTCAATTCATTTCTTCTATTACCAACTTGGGGGGAACTTTGATTTCTTGGGCCAATTTTTTTAGCTCACACAAGCATAAACCCGTTGAAAGCAACTCACCAAATTCCTTGAGTCCTTGTGACTTCTTCCATATCCTCAATTCACTAATCACCACGAGCATTGTGCACTAGATTTTGTTTCTTCCTCTTCATCGAATGGTTGCATGACAAAACTTTATGTTTTTTTTAATATCTCATTTCGATCATTTGAGTCTTGATCACTAACTCTATAAGTTTCCCTCTTGCTTCCACAATTCATATAGCTCCATTTTGATTTTAGAAAACTAACCTTTGTGGATGCCTAGTATCTTCACATGTTCTTACTTCCTCATCCATCAAACACTTGAGACTTACTATTGAGATTCTAAGGTCTTAATCCACACTAAAAATGGCAACATCAACATTGCTTTACATGTAAGGAAATTCCACAAAAGCCTTGACTATTATGGTACTAAAGAAAAGTTTCAAAATATCATTGTCCTAAATATTAGCATGAACGAAAATATGATAATAATAGGCTACGATATCTACATCAACTTTATTCACATATACATATAAATAGTTAAGAATTTAGAATGAGACAATATCATGATAGATGATACATTACTCTACTAAAATAAGATACAACATTAATTAATGTATTATTGATAGGTAGAACATTAATACAACATTAAGCAAGATAACATATACTATTAATTGTTCTAAAATAATAACAAATGAAACAATCACGTCACTTCTTTTGAGTCAAAACATTAATACAACATATTCTTTAATTTGAGTCAAAAAATATTTTTTAATTAGTCTGGGGAAATGTACAACAATATAACATTAGGCAAGATAACACATACTATTAATTGTTCTGAAATCAATGTCAACTCTCATTCAAGCACACTTTGAGACAGGGAAATCAATGCGCGAATTGGTTGGCAAAGCATGGAGCCTCCAATGATGCTTGCTTAGTTGTTTTGGATTCTTGTCCTATGACTATATCTTCTTTGTTGTTGGCAGATGCCATGTAGTTAGCTTTTGTTAGGAGTTAACATCTTTGTTTTAGATTAAAAATTGTTTTAAAATAATAACAAATGAAACAATCACATCACTTCTTCTTAGTCAAAACATTAATACAACATATTCTTTAATTTGAGTCAAAACATATTCTTTAATTGGTATGGGATACATACAACATTAATGCAACATCAGGTAAGATAACACATAATATTAATTGTTCTGAAATAATAACAAATGAAACAAAATGATTTCTTTCTTTCAATTCACCTAACAAACAATAATCACTAATTTGAGTCAAAATATATTCTTTAAAACCATTTTTTGTTTTTATTATTTTTATTGTCACGATATTGATATTATCATACATTTATATATGTATCCCTCTAGTCGATTGAGTCTCTGCAGGCCACGGATTCAAAAATCTCATAACAACGATTGGATCAAGAAAAATATTATGGGTCCAAGAATATAGGGATCAACTCAACACGCCGTTGAGGACTTATAATAATATAATTCAATGTCTAACCTTGAAATGAATAAATAACACATACACAGTTGAATGCTTTTGGTTTAGGTTTTGGGACCCAATGTATGATCTAGACAGGAACAATATCTTTATCCCTTCTTCCTTTTATACACAACTAGTTTTGTCACCCGTGCGGACACACGGGTAAGCCTCACGTTCAGATGCATGTTTAGATTATAAGCAGTATTGTGTGCAAGAAAAGTAAATATAATTAAACATTGTAATATCTAAAATGTAATAGTTAGATAAATATAGAGGTTAGTTATTATAGAGTGAGCACATAAGATAAACAGATAAATATATAAACAAAATATTCTTAGAAAGATAGAGGTTAGTTATCGTAGAGTGAATACATAAGATGTGTTTAACAGATGAACCAAAGTTCATGGTTGCTGGTGAGATTAGGGAACTCAATTATGAAATCCATGTGTGGCTTGAAGTTGTATTCCCTTACGAAAGATTTCCAACCAGCGCTGATCTTAGCATGTTTGCGCCCATGGTCGAATACAATTTTGCATGATTTGGTTTGTTCAAAAACAATATGACTGAACCCTAAAACATGTAAGAAGTAATACATGACACTTGGCAGATCCTGCAATAAATGTTGTCGATTGATAGAATTAGATATACGGATGCAGACTATTGAAAAGACAATGTTATTATATGTTGTCAATCATAGCTTACCAAGGCACTGTAAGTAACTTTGTATTCGTTCAAGAGTATGCAGAAGATGACAGAGTTAGGGTTCGACTTGTAAAGAGAATGCTATAGTGGAAATGATTGTGGTAGAGAAGTGCTTTTGAAAACAATTAAAAAAACATAGATTGGTCATAGAAGGTTAAAGTGATGCGATGGTCTCTTGGAAGATTATAGTACTCTCTTATTACAGTCTATCCATCCATAATTAAAGGGTTTTCTAAGGACTGGTTGAATTTGACTAAATGACATTTACCATGGCAATCTATTAAATGCCATATTTCATCCAAGTTTTTTTTATAAGCTAAAACAACTTTTTGGGAGTTATGCATAAGGCTACATGTAAAATGTTAAAACATTAGTGGCAATGTAAGTGATACAAGACAACAAATAAAACATCTAATGAACAAAACATAAAGAAATGCTTACCATGTCCTCAAAATGCATAATATTCAGTAAGTGTTCAGATTTTCTATAAAGTTGCATCATTTGTAAGGCAATGTCATTAGTATTTAGGGTATTTGTAGACATTTTTGCTAGAAAATCTGCACCCTAAAAAAAGTGTAAATCATGTGCCTAAGTTGTAGGCAGAAACTACCCAATTAAAGAAACATTTAGTAGCCTACATTGGCACTAATATTTTAAAATTTAAAATAATAAACATCATGATATGTAGTGATTACCAAAAAAGTTGAGATGATATATTATGTTTTGGGGGCGGTAATCCTTTGTAGACCAACTACCAGTTCATAGTAGAGAATTGTAAGCAAAAAAAGAGAACAGTGTGTAATAACCAAATGTGAGATGCACGAATATATGTAGAACAATAGAACATTGGATGACAACATCTGAATTTATGTATTTGAAATGGGAGAAGCTATCCTCAAAGAACGTTAAAGATACAATAAATAGTGGTGTAAGCAACAGGTGAGAAAGTGTTTATTGTGAGATTCAATTTGAACAACATGGAAATTAAAGAGATAAAGTGTGAAAGAAGACAACCCCCAATTTTTGTGCATGACCACATCCAAATTCATTTATGAGAGATGGAATGCAAGGGAAGAAAATATAGAACTCATAGGACTAACTTAATTTACATTTTCGTTAGTATTGTTATTGAGACATATTCAAGTTGATGTTACAACAATCCAAATATTCAATTTTTGTCAGCTTAATGCATAAGTTTTTGGATGAACCATACCCAAAATTGGTAGTAGCACATATATAAGCCCAATTCTAAAATGAACATAAAAGGCACGAAAATAGTGTTATTTTGCACTTACACTAACATAGAGGCCAGGCAAAACAAATTATTGGCACAAAAGGTTTGAAATGAAAATGACATGGATACAAACACCAGTATTGTAGAGAAAGACAAATGAATTGTGAAGCCACAACATGCATGTGTATTATTTAGGAACATAAATGTGTACTGGATAAAGAGAAATGATTTATAATCCTTTGATGACATAAACGTTTTGTGTATAATTTGCTTACTCCCAAATTTGTTAAATAATTACCAGTAAAGATTATTTGACATGCAAGGGAAATATGGAAAAAAAAAATGTTGAACTATAACACTGGATTAAAAACTTAGCCATGTTTGGGTAAGTATGTGTAAAAAAGCATTGAGGGATGCACAAAAATTGGTAATCAAGATAGACCATTTACCAAAAGGCTACGATGAACATACATATATTATTCCTGTTTACAATCAACATCACAACACATTGATGACTTTGGTAATCAACATAGACCATTTTTACGAAGCGCCATTGTGAGAAATTAAGGCACATAGACGTTTAGTTTCAAAATGCTTACCAGGTTTCCAGAATCTAGCATACCTAAACTGGTGTTCGGTGTTGGTTTTATGAAGGTGCCTACAGGAAGCCGGTGTGTTAGAAGTGTCAAAGGACAAATAAGGTTGTATCCAAAGCTCCGACAATTTTAGAAGCATGAGAGGAGGAATAAGGTTTTGTGGATGAAGACAAATGGCAGTTTGTCTTGTAAATATGTCACTGATTGAAGTGACCAAAGTCATAAATGTTTCAATGAAAATGGTCAAAGCTAGAGTAGTTAACTCCTTGGTGATAGACTTGTAAAAGTAATTGTCTACAGTCAATAATTTGTTAAGAAGTTATCTGAACAAAAATGGGCTTAGCTTTGCCATTTCAATCATCGTACTTCATAATAAAAGCATGGGATATGCTTGGTTATTGTAAATGGTAGACTTCGAAAGCACAATGCACATGAAAAGAAATAAGACTTGAAATTAGTTGGATTTAATTGACAATTACACAATAAAAAAAACATAATTTAATGCAAGGTATTCCAAATTAGTGAACATTGGTTTAAGTGTAACTGGTTATGATTTCTCTTTATCTAGTACACATTTGTGTTGCTGAATAATACACATGTATGTTGTGGAGTTATAAGTATTTTAGTCATTCTTACAAATAACTACATTATTTGTAACAAAAAATTATTTTAAATGTGAAACCAGTTTCAATAAAAAAATTTCTTCCTTTTTAACTTCTCTCCCATAGTATGAAAGTGATTTTTTCAGATATGGATGTCATACAAAATTAAATAACTTTATACTAAATATTTATTGTTATAAAATTTATTTTTATAATAATGATAGTAACCAACTATATATATAGTTATTTTTAAATACATTTTGATACATATTTTAAACACATTCTAATATTTGGTATAAAAATAATCTTAATACAGTGAATTTGTTCTTAAGCCCAAAATCATATACATGGACAACTTTTTTGCCAACATTACAATCACTATATATTTTGTATTGAAGAACACAAGAAGTAGGGTGTTTACCATTATTATTTTTCCATTTTTAAAACCACATTTCTCAAAATTTTATAAAAACAATTTAAGAGAATAAAAGTTAAAGAAGATGTGAAAATATAAAAATCCTATGCGAGACTAAAAGTTAAAAGATGTGAAAATATAATAAATTAACTAGGGTTGGAAAACACAAAAATTAGGGTATTTTTTATTTGTCGTTTTTTGTTTTTACAACCACAATATAAAACAATTTATCAATTGATTTTAAGAGAATATAAGTTAAAAGAAGATTTGAAAATATAAGAACAAATACAATAATGAAAAATGGAAAAAGGTTGTTTTAGTTTTCTAAATTTCTAAATAATAAAAAGGTATGGATATTAGATTTGAATGCATACAATTATAGGATTCAAACAATTTAAGATATAATGAAAAGGCAAAGGAAAATATAATGGCAATCTATAAAGATAACATCATTCATGCAACATTTGTAATAGTTAAACAATTTAACATAAAGTTGATAAGGTTAATTACAAAAGCTAACATGTTTGTATAAAACCCAGAAAGCAACCAAGGTAGAATGAATGGTCTGGGAGAGATTAATTGTGATATTTGGAATCAACGCATAAACCACCGCAATATGTTGTTTGTTAGGTATGGAAACTCCATGATAAACTCAAAGTTAGCTTTCAAATCGTTGTCTTTCGCAAAAGCTTTCCAACCAAATCATATTTTAGCACTCTTTCTCCAGTGGTTAAACACAATCTTGCACATTGTTGTTCCTTCAAAAATCTGGTGTGTGAAACTTGTGTCCTGCAGAAACTAATACATTGTACTTGGGACATCCTGAAATCAACAATAACTGTTGTTAGAAATGTATAGATTGATATTAATTTTAAATGACTAAAATACTATAATGGGTAGTAATCTGTAACTTACCAACGCATTGGCAGAAATCTTATATTCGTTTAACAATACGTGGAATACAACAGAGTTAGGGTTCTATCTGTATAGGGAGTGCCATTTTGGAAATGCATGTTCCTTAGAACCAATTCTATAGAGAGTTATAAGGAACACAGATTGTTCGTAATGTGTCAATGTTATTTGACAATTACCTTCAAGATGGTAGTACTCTCTAATCGTTGTCCAACCTGCCCCAATTTGAGGATTTTGTAGGGACTTGTTTTGCTTAACCATATGATGATTCCCATGAGCATCAACCAGATGCCATGTTTCATCCAAATGTTCTTTCCATTTGATTGCAAAGCTTTTGGCAATCTCTCCATATGGCTATATGTATATAATGAAAACTAATAGACAATTAGTTATTTACATAAGTGCATGTGTAACGGAAAATAAATGATAACAGTTTACCTGGTTTGTAACATGCACAATGTTGATACAGTCATCGAATGTCCTAATAATCTGCATCATGGTTACTGTCATTCCTTCAGATTATCTTTATTTTGATCCATTTTTGCTGAGTTGCACAACAACATAATAAATATGAATTTGTGATTGTAAATGTAAAAGAAAAAACATGAATTCATATGGTAAGAAATTAAGTAAAATGTCAGGTTTCAGATACCCAATTGCAACATACACTAATATGCATAATGTCTGCCAGCAAGTTTGCCTAAAATTAGGAATGAACTAACAGAAACAAATCTGTTGGAAAAATAACATCATATGTCTGTCAACATGATGCACTACAAAGAGAATCATTAAAGACAGACATTTTAATGTGTGTACAACAACCTAAATAACATGCTAATGTGGTATCTATTTCAATATTAATAAAAAAAAATTCAAATCGTGGGTAACAATTTTTAGGCACACACATTATGAGTAATATTTTTTTGCTACACAATGTGTTGGAAAAAGCATGACGCACGACCACTACATATATAAGGCATATAGATCTTAATTTGACTTATAATAAGACAAGCAAATGATACTGACAAAATAAATTAAATGAAAATAAATTAAATGACGAACCAACAAAGCAAATTTGAGTCTCTAAACGTCATGGGTTTCAATTTCATATTAAACAAATACGCTGAACTGCAAGTGAAACAATGAAAATTGTGTTTAACAATCTAAAATGGACTAATTTATTTCTTATACTTAATATCTTATACTGATTTTCTACAAAGAAAGAATTAACGCTCTTACCAGGTGTACAATAACTACTGTTTAGCATAGTGTTGTGCTGCGTCAGTGTTGATGAAGACAGAGTGGTTTATTTTTCCATGAGAGTGAGTCAGATGGAGTGGTCGTCGGTCTATGCACTGCCTCTTTGCATTCTTTTTTTCGAATTATTCTATCACCTTGTATGTGATGCCTGACACCAAATAATGTTATGTTTTCTAGTTGCTTTTGTGTTTTCAATTAATAGATGTGAAGTAAATGGTAATAAATGTTTTAATGAAAGTGTGACAATTTGGAGTATTTGATGCTGTGGATTTGAATCGGAGGAGTTGATTACGTGAGTGTTGCGTGTTTGAAACCTTGAACCTTGTTGTAGAAGTGAGACAGTCAAATAGATTGGCACATTTGCACAGCCCAATAAATTGGACAATTTGATGACATTGTGCTAAGAGGAAGTTTGTAATTGGGCTGAACTAAGCGGTTACAACCATTACATACTTCAAACTTATTTGCCAACATTAACTAAACAGTTTTAGGAAGTTTTGTAAATCGTGGATAACTGTAAATGGCAAACCTGGAAGCTATTGTGGTACGCAATTAAAGAATTTGGATTAATTTATTCATAATTAATTAATGACGTTTGATGAAAGTAAGTCTGAAGTTGTGAAAGTAAGCAAAAAATAATGGTTTAATATATATTAACCCAAAAAATTGGGTTAAGGTTCAGGCAATGCACCCTGGGTTAAGGTTTAGCATAGTTTAAAATGAAAATTTTCAACTTTGTAATCTACTGCAATATATGTGAATCAAGGCGCTTTTCCCACCTGAAAAGTACATGAAACTATTAGAATTGATTGGTATGTGTTTTTCTTGATGAATCCTTTATACTATATTAGTGGTGGTATATTCTCTCAACAATAAGTTTCTATTACAATATAGTAAGTTGTACTCAGTATATTATTAAACCTAAATGTTCGAATATTGTGTTGTAACACAAGGAATGTTATATTAGTAAAACAATAATGTTGTTTACATCTCTCCAAAAATTATACATCATAATAATTATAAGATGACAAATAAAAATATAACTCTATCAACATTTTTACCTTCCTCCACAAAGTTTGTTTTGAACTTCATTTTCTGTATCATACATATACAACAAAGCAAATTTTGGAGCTTTGACAACCATTGGTAATATTCTTCCAATTAAATGATATGATTGTCCATGAATTCTATAAACTGGAGGACATTTTCCTTGTGACAAACTTATATCTATATTGGCACTAGGTGAGTTGAACGCAAACATCATATTATATGCTATGATATTTTCTTGGTAATTTCTGCTATGGCTTGAATGTTGATCGCATAGTAGTTGTTGCAGTAGTTTTGGTGGGTTGGTCAGAAAATGAACTTGTATCCTGCCATTGCTGCAACAAAGACTATATTTAGCGTTACTATGTGTTTTATTTTTCTTTGTACGTTCATCATACCACATAACAACTTGGCAATATGGACATATTTCAGTAGCATCTCCTAGATCCACATATCCTACAAAATAAAAAATTGATAATTGTAACAATACTAACATGTATAGGTGATAACAGAAGGTTGTGCATTTTAATGAGTAGATGAAAAACCTTCACAATCCTTGCTTAGGTGTCTGCTGTTAGCAGTACTATTATTCTCTTTTGATAAATACCTAGTTTGTAGTATGCTTCGTCTTAATTTTGCATCTTTAAGATGGATTTTGATATTCCAAACAGGAGGACATTAAATCAGTTTGACATTAGTCACATTGTGGTTTAACAAAAAAGTTTGTGGATAAACAATAAAACTTGTGGCAATATGGTCAACACAATCATCAATTGCATTTGTCAAATCATCCTCAGTGTGAGGTTCAGCCAAATTTTGACTTCTTTTTGCATCTGACCATGCTGTTTATTATATGTATCTGCTTTAGAAACTGAAGATGCAGCCACAAATTGATTCAGCAAATTGTTTCGAACACTATAGATTTGGCTGACAATTTTATTTTGTCTGTTATGCAGGTCAGTTGTTTGTGGCTGAGTATTACTTATATTCTCATTTGTGACCTGCAAATTTTTTTCCATTCGTTGTTGTTCCTGCAAAATATACATATTTTATATATTTCATAACACATGAAGATGAATTTTTTTATTACCACCAATTTGTCAACACTAATTATAGAAACTCGAAGTTGTAACAAACATTGAACACATTTAATCCTTTTTTGTGGTTCATTATCAGCGTCATGGTATCACTGTTAATGTTATATTTTGCTGCACAATTTCATTCATGTAGACTTTTTCGATTATATTTTTTAGCTTTAACATAGCAATTTGTATTACAACCATGCACAAATTAACTACTGACACATGATTAACATTTTTCTTTTAACCATAACTTTGTGCAGAGACAATAAAAATTGTGGTCATATTACAGATACACATACACCAAGCCCATCTGATAGGTGGAATCATTTATATGTAAAGAGTTTTTCTTCATTTTGTAATAATTCCCCAATAGTAAAAACATTACACTTATTTCCAGTTGGTGTAGTTCATTTAAGATAGTCTGACTTTTTATAGTTACCTCTATTCTAAGCACAACTATTTTGATAACCTGCATGTATAGGATTAAGAAAACTATTTGGATGTGGTAAACTATTGGAATAGCCTCCATGTGTCTGTTGAGCAACATTATTAGTGTGTTCTAATACAATTCTATCAGTAATGGAGTTGACCCAATTTGTTGATTGAGTTTTGTTGCAGCAGAGCCCAACCAATTTGCATATTTCAACACACGATGAAAAAACTTTGTTCACTTGTACCATCTGTAAGCTTAATTTCAAAACTCTTATTATATAGCTACAATAAGTGAAGATATTATCAACCTTGATTTTGGGAGGTTATAGATTTAGATTTGCCCTTCTTATTTGCTTGCAATATAAGTTTTTGTCTTAATCTTGCACCTTTCCCATTAGCCTTTGTATTAGAAATATCGTCTTCCATGTTTGAGTAAGTTGTCTGCAAAGATATACAAAAACATAATTAATTTAGCCCACACCTGAAATGAAGGAGCATAAATGAAAATGCATTAAACTATTGTGTATCATACATAAATAGCTAGGAAAAACAAAACCTTTGCATGTGTTCCTAGTGAGATAACAGTCAATGGGTTTCCTAACTGATTTAGTGTTACTTGAAGAAATAGGATATATAATTATGCTTTTGATACAACAACAACAAATTTTGACTTTCTGTATGAACAATAACATTTGCACATTCGTATTTGATTTTTGCATAGTAAGGGAACTCAATAGGCAATTAAGACTTGTCCATTATTAAAAGGTCCTATATTTAGTAATAGGTATCATAAGTGTGTTACTGTCAATAGAAAAATGTCATTCAATGGGCAACTTGTTGGATGAGCCCATACTGTTAAGTTGATATAAGTAGATTTTAAATAGATATAATTTGATTTACCCAATACTTTGACTTGGACTTGACATGGCTTGTTGTCTTGTGATTCATAGTGGGGTGTGCTATTCAAATAATGTTATATGTCAGTTGATTTTTTGGTATTTAACTTCAAGTTGTAACTTTTTTTAAAAAAAATTGTATTACATCACCAATAATGACTATTAGCTCGTTATCTTGTTCCTGTTACATTTGTAATATGTTTTTCACAATATTTTTTAATATGTAATGTTCAAATTTGTTAATCATAAACTGAGCAGCAACACTGCTGAACATTTAAAAATAAAGTGGTGTTTTAAATGTGGGCAATATTTGGCCAGGTTTTTAGGGAATATTACATAAATTAACCATTATTCAACTTTTATATTGAGAGTTATTGACAATTAAAAAATAACTTTTGTTACTCAATATCATAAAATTGATAATTTACAATTTAGTGATGGTACTCCTTCGAGTGCCTTTTGCACTTAGCCTCAGAAAGAGGTGCTTCTACAGCAAAGGTGCTAAAACGGAGCCCTTGAAAGCAGCCCACTTCGGAATCTCTCACAAGAGAAGGACTGACATTTAATTATGGACAATTATTGTTAGTTTTAAATGCACAAATATGACATATAAAAACACCATTATTCATTGGACAATGAACACTCAGATACCTCATGAGTTGATTGTTGTATTCTTGCTTAAAACTGATCGGTGTAAAAAAGTTAAATAGTTTGTAATTGTCTTCATGTTTAGTGATAGCTTACACGCAATAGCATTGAAATATTGGAAATATCATTGACCACATTAAGTGATACAGATCAAAGAGTTAACATGTAGTAACCAATGAATGGAATAGAGTGCGGATTGCATGTTCATTGTCACACAAAAGTTGGTCACATAATATCACAAAAAAAGGACTTCAACTGTGATTTGAAATTATCACTCAGTCTTGATATGTTTCTTCTTCCTAGTACAAGATAATTGAATTTGTGATAAGTCTTCAAATTGTATGGCATCCAATTGAGTATCAAATGCATTGGAATTGCGCTTATTTAGCTGGTGTTAGGGAGTCCATTACATGTGCATCAGACTCAGTAGTGGCTAAAAAGTAATGCTCTTGAAACATTTGATTTGTGATCAATAAGTATACAAAGAAATTCAATGCATATATAAAACAAAATTCAATATATATATATATATATATATAAAATGAAAGCTTAACAACTCAAAACTCACACTATCAACAACATCTTTCTTTTGATGAACCGATGACATAGGAAATTGTGACTCATCCTTAGAAACATGACAACAAACCCAATTACAAAGCACCAAACAGAATGTTAAATTCAGTAATCACTGGACATGTAAATATGATTGTTTTTTTTAAGGTTACCTGAATGTCTATGTTTGGCAGTTGTGACAGAACAATTGTTATCAATGTATCATCTTTCGATAACTGAGAAACAGAATGACGTGTATTGTCATGAACAACTTTAAATCTGAATGCAATTTTTTTTCCCAAGACATGATCAAGACATTCTGGTATGTCTTTTAGGTAAAAAATTCCTTCCTATTTATTTTTAGTTACATGAAAGCATTAAGACAACATAAAAAATTAATGTGTGATAAACAAATAGCAATATATCATGTCAGCCATAGTGTGCTTGACCTGAGCAATGATTTTTTGCTTGATTTCAATTGCACTTTTCTTTATCAGGTCATAACATTCACGATCCCATAGTGTTAAAAATAGCGATTCTCGTGGTTGACAGACCCTAACCTCAACACGATATCTAAGGCACAACATTGATTAATTTATAGTGAAAACCAATGATTAATGGAAGTTCAAGATGCAATATCTTAGCTAAAGTTACCTTGGTATTGTGGTAGCACTTTCATTACCACAAGCAACACAAAACACTGGCAAATAATTTGCATCAACCTTTTTGTTACATTTTGGACATGCATCATAAACCCAACCATTGGCTATCAGTAACTACTGTATAGTAGCCACAATGTCACACATGCACTCCTACAAGGTATTGAGTTGCGTAAACTTCAAAACATAGAAATTTGACTAAAGCACAAAACATACAATTTTGTCAGCCTATTTTGATGCATACATGAGGAAAAATTAATCCTTCACTACTCAAAGAAACCTTTTTAACCAATGTCAAATCAACTAATTCCTTCACACATCCATTATGCACAAAATGTTTATGCTTCAGTGTTGAAACAAACATTTTTAACTTTGCTAATTTCATCTAAATATTTGACATTAACATTATAGAGAAAACGATCTACGATTGAATACAAAGAAGAACCAGACAGCTGACTTCCTAATTGACTATACGGAATCATTGTTTGCTGACTTGGATCCATCCTGAAATGTATTTAAAAAAATCATAAAATGTTCATTAGTGTCCACATAACTACATATGATAAACATATGATCCTTACGACTCATTCAAACGATCCTTGAATTCCTCAATTTCCTTAATGTCACTATTCACAAATATTTGCGAACCATACATTGAATTTTGTATTGACAAAGGATATGGTCCTGCATAAAATTGGGTAAGTATGAGTGTAAGATGAGAATGTGGACAATATTTATGGAAATTGGTTAATGCAAAAAGGTTACAAAATTAAAATAAAAGTTGTTAACATTGGAAAATAAGTTTATAAACAACCAACCTCTAGTTTCTTTGATTTTTGCCAAAGTGAGCACCATAACCAGAGGCCTAGTAGTATGGCTATCCAAACAACCCTTAAGCTACAAAGCAAGTGTTTCCATAAAGAACAACTTATAACAGTTTCACTGTGTTGTCAAAAATTTCACAATGAACATAGTCAATTAGATTGTGTACAACATTATTAAGTGCAACATAAATAAGTTTGAGATCTGTATAAAATACCATTCATCCTTCAGAGTAAAAATGACTTTTTTTTTTGCTTCCCATCCAAGTGCCATTGACCAATTTCAACAATCTCACCAATAACATCTTGAACAATATACAATAATTAAACACATTTCCACATGAACATGTTATACAACTGAAGCTTTCAATAAAGTAAAAAATCATACCTATCAAATAATCAGATGTAACAAATCCATTGAGAATAGCATCAAACTTAGTGAAATGGTACATTGTCTTAGGTATGTTAGGTATTTCATGTGGTGTAATTTTAGTGGCTTTTACTAGATTAATTTTGAAATCATGCTTGGTACACTTATACTGCCCAAAATTTTTTTCCACTTTAAAGTTTTGAATAACATAAGTTTCTCCAGTATGAAAAGTGTTATTCACCATTTCCATATCAGCATTCTTCATTTGAGCCATTATTCGATCACCCTAATTAATATGCATCATATGTTATCAGTGACAGAAGTGACTGATTAGGTCGTGTTCAACAATATTAAGTGAAACAAGTCAGTTTCAGATAACTATAAAATACCATTCATCCGACAGAGCAAAAATGAAATTTTTTTAGCAAATTTTTATTACAAACAACAACTAATCGCAAATATATATTTAAGTTCTTTTACAAAAACTAACCTCATTGTCAACTAATATCAGCTCAATATTCAACCTAGCTCCCTTCGGTATAGTCCATATGTTTGTAGCTCGAACAACAATTTTCCATGTTTCTTTCTCATCATTTATTTCAGCTATGCGATTGAGTCTACGAAGTACTGGGAAAGAAAATAAACACCACATTCATGGTATTTGGGGACTGTAGAATACTGAACTTGGGGTATTAGACAGATAATCATTGCATAATAAAAACCTACCAGAGCCCATCTTTAGATTACTTCACAGAAATATGGAAAATAAAAACTTACCAGAGGACATCTTCAGATTACTTGATAGAAGTATGGAAGTGATTCAGAACTGCGCCTATGAATTCCTTTTTCGGGTTGTAAATTGTAACACCCCGTAGGCCTCCGACGTGTTATCATTAATAATATCAAATTAGCGTATAAAATATCAAATATACAGTTCAGCAGAAACATAGGATCGTTTTCTTGATACATTATGTATGGAAACACATAATAGAACCATAACATCACGCCCCTGCTGATCCAGTTTATCAAACTCAACATAATAAGACAGATAACAAA
>PYAF01003854.1:636348-648548 GCA_007407185.1 Glycine tomentella
GTATCAAAATTGACTGACTTGATATTTTCTGAGAAATTGCAGAAATGATTAGGGAAGACCCTAGTGTTAAAATCAGTTTAATTCGGGAGAGGATCTCAACAACGATGGGATTTCATATATCATACAGGAAGGCGTGGAAGGCAAAGCAAAAGGCGATTGTTAAGGTGTTTGGCGATTGGGATGAATCCTATGCGTTCCTACCAAGGTGGTTGCGTTATATGTTAAATTTTGCTCAAGGGTCTGCTTATAAGGTGGAAACGACAGACCATTATGTTGAAGGACAACTGGATGAAAGTCGTAGGGTATTCAAGAGGGTGTTTTGGACATTTAAGCAGTGTTGCGATGCTTTTAATTACTGCAAGCCGATTATTAGCATCGACGGTACCCATTTGTACGGAAAATATCGTGGAACATTGCTTATTGCAACATCTATTGACGGCAACAATTACGTCCTTCCAGTAGCATTTGCAGTTGTCTCTGGGGAGGATATTGACAACTGGTCATGGTTTTTGGCACTTATCCGTTTGCATGTTACGTAAAAAAATGGAATATGTCTTATTTCAGATTGACATGCGGGCATAATGGCGATGGTGAACAATGTTCAGCTAGGATGGCATCCGCCGAGGGCGTATCATGTTTTTTGCATTCGTCATTTGGCAAGCAATTTCAATCACAAGTTCAAAAATTTCATGTTGAAGAAACAACTGAAAATGTTAGGTAAGTCATTGTATGCTACTTTATGGTTACATGTACATTATCCATAATTCAGTATGCCTTTATATTTATGTTTTGTTTGTGTATGTAGGTTATACAACCTCGCGTTTAGATTTTGATGTCGGATTCGAAAAATTTAGAGAAGCAAGCCCTCAGATAGCCGCATGGATTGATCGAATCTCAAAGGAAAAGTGGACCGTCGCTTATGATGTTGATGGACGAAGATTTGGTCACATGACAACCAATATCTCTGAGGTGTTTAACAAGGTACTTAAAGGTGCACGAAATCTTCCTATTACCTCGCTTGTGAGGTTCACATACGCTCGACTAGCGACCTATTTTTTGCAACATGGGGCTGAGGCCCGTGAAGAGATGGCTACAGGTAATCATTTTGCCAAATTAGCGTGGCAAAAATATTTGAGAACAGTTCAGAAATCCGCGACACACAGTGTTATTGCTTACGACACACAGAACAATAGATATGAGGTGCAAGAGTCGTTCAACATTCGCACGAACTGCGGTGGAAAAAAATGGTCGTTGTCGTTATCAGAAGGAGTATGTCAATGTGGTGAGTTCAGTGCGTTCAAGTTTCCTTGTACTCATGTGGTTGCAGCATGCAGGTCCTCGCACATCGACCCCACTCAATTCATACATCCTGTGTACAGTGTTGCTTATCAGTGTGAAATGTATTCGTCTCAGTGGTTTCCAATTGGAAACGAAGACTTTATACCACCTTCTAGAGAACCCACCGTTTTGCCGGATGTCTCGCTGAGACGCGCAAAAGGAAAGCTTGTGGCAACATGCATACGCAACGAAATGGATTTGCGGGAAGGATCGACAACACGTTCAAGATGCGGTTATTGTAAGGTCGTTGGTCACAATATACGGAATTGTCCTTCAAGGATGCAGCAGCAGTGACCTTTATTTATGACTTGTATGTCAAACACGGATTTAGTACCCTTAACTTTGTATAATTAATTAATGACAATGTACCAAATATGTTACCATTCAAAGTAGTGGTGCATTTATCAAGTAAAGGCATAAATAACATAAATCGAAAAGGCATGTTATAATGCGTAATATAAATAAATACCAAAAGTCCAAAACACATACATAACAAATGTCCAAAGCAAATAACCTACAAATGTCTAAAGCAAATAAACATAGTGAAGTAAAAAAATATGTCACTAAGCATCATGGTGGTCGCCGTGATATCCCGCACATCGAGTCATGTCATGCTCGTAAGGTGACAGATGACGTGCTCCCCTGACCGGATTACGTCGGACTAGTCGGTCGGGGTCCTCATCCTGCTGATCGTCATCGCCATCACCTCCTTCCTGCATAGCCATAGCCAAGAAGTCGTCAATAGGATCATGGCCACTGGCGGTCCCCAGTGATGACATCGGATGTGTTGAATGCGTGGGCGGCGTCGTGAACATGGTATCTGCAGCTGATGTCGCCTGCGCAGGCCTGTAAAAGTCAGCACCTGGCGTAGATGGAGATGCATACATCGGTGGAAACTGGAAGCCTGGCTGTGGCATCGGTGGGTACTGGAACCATGGGGGGTACTGTGATGGTGGAAACGAAGCCTGCGCACCGCTAGACGATCCGGCGTCAAAGGTCGGCGGCCAATGATACATCTGCGACACCCCGGATGGATATCCAGTTGCGAAGAATATACCAGGAGGACGGGGAGGCATCGGTGGCAACACAACTGGCCTGTCTGCTACGGCTGGGGCTGTATGGTGCAGTGGCAATGCCTCATGACGTGCCCGGCGGTTAGTGCGAACCACCCGAGGAGGGGCCTCAGTCTGTCGACGCACAGGTGGTCACGCGGCCAACAAGCGCACCGTCTCAGCATGTATCTGTCTCATGTTAAAAGCCCCCTGTGCTTCCGACTCTTCTGATGTCATATGAACAAGTGTCTCAGCACGATCAGCCTGCATGTAAAACATAATTCGTTATTTACAATATTTATTTTAATATTAATATACACATTTAATATGAATACCAAACATACCACATGTGCCTGATACCCGGCTCTAACTGTCATCCAGCGCCGTGTCACTGAGAAGTACCACTGGATGTATTCGCTGTTCACCGATAAATAACCATCTCGGCGCATCGGAGGGAGATCCTGCAACACAAGTTCATCCCTGGCAACCCACTGTGAAATATAGAATCGATGTCGGTGTGTCCAGTCCAAATCTGTCTTCCCAATAACGGTGATGGTCACCAACTCACTACAGTTAATCGGATCCGCGGGTATAGGCTGGTCGAATCCAAACTGACGTAAAACTCTGTCTGGCTGCTGGTAGATGACACACTCATAGCAAATCAAAGGGCAGACCGCCAGCCAACGTCTGGCCATCTCAGTATCTGGTGGATGAACCATATCGACAATATCGTATGGCCTCCAACGAATGTCCCTCCTTCGCATGACATCCATGCGATAACGATATCTACGAATATGCGAAAATCTGGTCTGGCGCGTCTGAAAAACATTAAACCTGCAACAACTAAATGTTAGCCAGAACAACATATACTAACAACATCAGTGTAACATAAACCAACAATCAAGTTTGAATACCTATGTCCGTAAATCTCCTGCTGCATGACACCCTGATCATCCACGCGCGGAAGGGCTGGAGAGATAGTCGGAAATCTCGTCCAAGCCCATAACTGCAACAGCAGTGCACATCCACCCATGTCGCACCATGATGCACGTGTCGCCTTGCACAACTCCCTATAAAGCCATGCAAGCACGGCTAATCCCCAGCTGAACGAACCTGTGCGCTCAAAGTCGTCCAAAAATAAAAGATATCGCACTGGCACGTAGTTCGAGGTGGTGTCAACAAAGAGCGTACCCCCTAAAATGCGCAATATCAAGGCGCGGGTGTACCTAATCCTCCCAACCTCAGTGTCCGCATGGGCGGCATAATCATCGAAATGCTGTCGTAGAAAGTGGAGCCCCAACAGACCTCCATGCAAGTCGCGGCCCGCCACAGGCTGAACTCCTAGAAGGTTGGCAACCAACTCGGGGAAGTTATGGCATCCAGGGCGGCCGGATACAACTTGACCATCGGTGGGCAACCCTAGCAGATGATGGACATCCTCGAGGGTGATCGTCACCTCACCCATGCTCATGTGGAATGTCCGTGTCTCGGGGCGCCATCGCTCAACAAGCGCCGAAACCAGATGATGGTCAATCTGAAATAATAGACCAACATACAATTTGATACACATTATAATAGAACCATAAAAATGGCACACACGCAACGTTTCACATTTTTTATATTGTACCTCATGATTGTGCATACGCGCAACGTGGTAAAAACCCGCCTGTATAAGCCACGGGTGGATATCCTCGGGAATAACAGAGTTATCGTGTGTCGTCGCATGTCTGACAAGAAGAACACGATCCCGTGCGGTCGGATCACTCTTTGCATTCCACACAGTAGTGGATATATGTCGCTCCTGTAATGTCAAAAGCGTCCGTACAACTAGGCCCGGATCAATGACGCTCAACGCATCCTCAGTCGCTGGCTGTGTCGGCACACTCTCATCGTGATCCATATTTCACTATGTTTAATCCTATGTTCATTTAAAAAATCATTTACTGTGCTAATAAATCACAAATAATAATGTCGTTACAAATTTTTTATTTTACATCAAATCATACAAAATAAATATTTCTAATAATTTTTTTTATTTACTACCATTCAAAGTAATATTAAATTAACTTAAATAAATATGTTCAATTCTTAAATACATTCCTGTTTTCATATTAACTAAAAACATTATATCAATCTTCATGATTATATTACTAAAAAAATCATACGCTAACATATATTTCTTAATTTACATCAACTGTTACAAGATAAAACATTCAAAAGGTACACTTATATTTAATTTCTTCAACTAATTATTTAATTTGGTTAAACATGTTTAACTATAACTCTAATTAATTTTGGTGTTATAAATATTATTTCAGATGATGAAATATAAAAAATATATATTTATATAAATACATTTTCAAAAAAATTTTCTGATTTAAATATCACTATATCTAAATATATATTGAAAATTATATTTTTTAAACAATAATTTCTAAAATAATGAAAGAAATTATGTCTAATCACATAAACCATCAACAATAAAAAAAATGTTAATTACATACACCATCAACAAATGACATCAACAAATGACAAATTTAAATAATCATTTCACTATAAATTATTAATGTTAATTTCAAAATACGAATCTTCTAACCTGGAATTTCAACAACATGTCATCTATCCTAATGTTTCAAATAATATCCTCTAACCTAATGTTTTACAACTAAAATATAAATTACATATACAACAATAAACTAAAATACATAAACTTACTTGTAATACTCCAAATGATAGAGATACATCATGATGAATCAGACAACACAAGACACAAGACAAGAGAGAAAATTTAAAAAATTTCAAAGAGAGGGAAGAAAAGAAAGGGGGACCACGAGTTGGGGGGTGGGGCTTTTATAGTGGTCCAAAGGGGGACCTAGTTCGTCACCCACTACGACAAACTAGGTGTAACGATTATTTTTTTTTTTGAATTTTGAACACCTACTTCGTCACAAGCCCAAGCGAACTAGGTACGGGTTTGCCACGTGGCCACCTACTTCGTCACACACCCAAGCGAACTAGGTACGGGTTTGCCACGTGGCCATAACGGCCTGTTTTTTTGAATTTGTGCGCCACGTACTTCGCTAACAAGCACAGCGAACTAGGTACGGTTGCCCGCGGGCAGAGACGCGTAGTTCACTTTATTGGATGACGAACTAGGGAGCCACTTATCTTGCGCCATGTCAGCCTATGTTGCGCCATGTCAGCCTATGTTGCGCCATCTCAGCATTCGTATTTCGCTAGTTTGACTAACGAACTCGACACCGTGGCATTTTGATTAAATTTTTACCTGATATGACATTCCAGTAATATTATTTTAGATTCGTGACAGTACGGTCAGTGTCTCTGACCGCTTCACCGGTAATCTTCGAAAATCACAATTTCATATTAGACTTCATCCAAACAATCAAGCAACATAAAGAGACACAATATCAGCAATAGTAGTCCACGAGGTAGCTTTCTTTTATGTAAACCGAAAACGGCCCCACCGATGCACACAAAGACGCCTATTTCGTCGCCACGAAGACACCCTCTCCTCTTAAAAGGGCGCCATTTGCCTTTATCTCGATCATTTTAAAAAACTTTTCCACCACACTATCACTCACTAACAACACTTCATTCATTCAAAAACCAAACATTTCATTTTCTCTGCAACCCTAAAACCCTAAACCGCGCCATGCCCCCTCACTCATCCTCCTTTGATTCCCTCTCCAAATCCCAGGACCTATCCTCCGCCATCCAATCAGCCACCACCCCCTCCCAAATCGCATCCGCGTGCGCCTCCATCGACTCCTTCCTGCACTCGCACTCACCGGATCAGTCCCGCCACTTCTTCTCCCTCGCCTTCCCAACCCTAATCTCCAAGCTCTTCGGCTTCGACGACCCCTCCAATGCCTGGATCCACCACCGCCACTCCGCCGACCTCGCCCAAACCCTATTCTCCCTCCTCTCCCCCGCCGGCAACCTCGCCGGCTCCATCGCTGCCGTCGACCGCCTCTCCCTTATCAAATACGTCTTCCCCACCGAACGCCTCCCTCACTGGACACGCTCCTTCCTCTCCGATACCGATTCTCGCTCCCTCTCCGATCTCTGCCCCTCCCTCTTCAAACCCTCACCTTCCCCTTCTCAAATCCAACTCAACGTTTTTGAATACTTTTTCTTTTGGTTCGCGTATTACCCCGTCTCGAAAGCCAAAAACGACAACTCCGACTGCGTTTCGGTTAACAAAAGAGTTAAGAAATTTAGGTTAGAGGATTGGACTAATACTTGGACCTCCTCCATTCCCGGCTTCTCTGCCACCACTTCCAAGCGCTGCTGTTCCTCCGAGGGAAAGCAGTCTAACTGCGACTTGTACACGCGCCTCCTCTGCGCGTACCTACGCGCTTATGTTCCCTCTTATGATCTTATCGCGCACCAGCCATACCGGACTTCAATTCTCCACTACGGCTCCGGCTACGATGGTTCCGTTACGGCGCGGGCCGAGTTCGTGGTCAACGCGCTTATCCACTTCTGGCTCGTGGACAACGATTTCTCGCCGCTGCCGGCGAGTGTTTGCCGGAGCCTCGGGGTTTCGTTTGCGGCCGGGGAGGTGCCTCCGCCGCCGGGGCTGGGGGAGGTGGTGAGGCTATTTGTGAGGTACTTGAATTTGAGCACCGTCGCCGCGTTTCGCGAGAATGGTGGTGGTGAGTGTTGGAGTCCGAGGTGGAGGGCTGTGGAGGGTGCAAAGAGCAAGGATTTGGGGTCTTTGGGCTCTGTTCGTTCGCTTGGGTGTTGGAACTTCTGTGTGCAGAGGCCTCTGTATAGGTATCTGTTGAGGACGTTCTTTTTTTGCCCTATGGCGGCTTCGGTTAAGAATGTGTCTCAGGTGTTGTCGGTTTGGGTTGGTTACTTGGAGCCTTGGAGCATGAACGTGGACGAGTTTTCGAATATGGATGAAGTTAATGGCGAGAAGAAGGAAAATTCTGTGCCTGCAAGTGCGGGAGATGGGTTTTCACCGCGGTGGCAGGATTATGTTCTCTCTAATTATCTCTACTACAGTTCCTTGGTCATGCATTTCATTGGGTTTGCTCACAGGTTTCTTCACAGTGATGTTGAAATTGTAGTCCAGATGGTGCTCAAGGTATGTTTCATAACCATGGTTTTACTTTTATTACCCTCTTTTGTACACTGTTTTCAAATCTAGGTAATTTAACTGTTTTACTTGCTAAATGTATGTTGGGGACTGCTTTATGGTGGATATTAGTATGGGATTTGGCTCTTCTAAAGTGAACAACTCACTTTACATGGCTAAGTAAGTGATCTTAGTCATTGATAAGGAAATAGATGTTGATATTGCATGTCCATGTATAATAAATCATCGGTGTGACAAAATATCAATTGTTGTTTGTCGTGTAACCAACTAATATTGCTTTACCATTATTTACTTTAGAAGAGTCATATCATTTAGGGCATGTCTGTTTTCCTGTTTGGTTTGCTGCACATCGCACGTTATGAGGAAATCCAACAGTCGTTTGCATAAGAGGGGGGGATCTGTTGGCGAATGTCCGTTCACATCCTTCCCAATGGATTTCCAAATGTATCCTTAGTTTGTCACTTAAAATGTTTTGTTTTGCTTAGAATGTGTTGCTGAAACTGGAACTGAACATGAATGTTATTCGTTTAATTTGTGTACACAAAGATTGTGAAAAGCGTAGGAATACTGTGAGCATGCACATGTGGCTATTGAATGATGTCAATGTGGATTTCAGTTTTCTTTCTCTATTGTTTCAATGGTGTCATTGACTAGCAGTGAAATGCATTGGGAAAACCCAGTCATTTGGCCCGGGAATTCATTCTTGAAAGAAAAGGAGGATACTTGTATGGGTGCCTTCCTGCAAGTTTTGCTTCCAGAGGATCACTTGTCTTTCAGTCTATCTATGAAACATGAATTATTCATATATGTATCCATGGAATTTGTTGGGCATAATTTGATCATCTGCCTGTGATGCATTATCCTGCACACCACAAACCACATTCACATATATACATTTTATTTGGTTTGTTTCATAGTTGTTTGCAATAATATCCACTGATTGCTTAACTGCTGTAAAGGATTTTAGGTAATATTTTGTAGACGAGTTAGAATGACAGGGAACGGAACATAACATGGATATTTTGCTTGGTGCATTTCAAAACTACAACGTAGTGTAAAGCAGTACATGAACTTAAAAAGTTGTGCATAGTGGTTTCATTAAAGAGTGTGGAACCATAGCTCATTACAGATCCATTGTATTCTGTTCTGTGCACTGCATTCACCCTATGCTGCCTGGTAGTCCCATTGTGTTTCAACACTGATTTGGGGGAAAAAAGATTATTCTTGAAAGGATACTTGATTTAATTAGTTTGATCTTTGTAGAACTGTACTTCACAAGTTTTAAATTGTATATTTTTTTCTAGTTTTAGATTTTATACACATTGAAACCCCAAATTCACCTTAGGCACATTATTTGCCTTGCATGCTAGGAAAAAATTTACATTGTTATTTGCTATTCATGTTATAGACCTATCTGTATGCCTTTTTGGTTAAAAAAAATTCAATTCTTTGTAATGACTCATTTGTCATTCCTGTTATAAATATTATGTTCTTGTGGTTGTAACTTTCTGAGGGATCTTATAGCTATAAGAGAATTTTTGAGGTTTAGCTTAATAGACTTCTCACCTTTTAACCTGCATTTACCAGGTGTTAGACACCTTGACATCATCTAAAGAGCTCATTGACCTTTTGAAGACTGTGGATTCCCTTTTCCATTCCAAACAAGCAGGGTCAGGCAAACCAATGTTGAATAACTTGTACAGTTATGTTCCTATTATTTGTGAACAGTTGCAGGTAATTAATTCTCTTCTGATTTTACAGTTTTCCCAATTTCATTGCTCTTTGAATTTAATTGTTATTATTTGCAATTTTGCATTATAATATATCTTTGAATCCTCAAAGTTTATTCTATACCAAATACTAGTTATCCATTTTCTTTATCTTTCTCATTTTTGTTAGAGATGAGTGTAAAATCATTCATGTACCTTCGCCTACTGACTTAAGCTTTTGAGATATTTGGTTTAGAATGTGGTATTATAGCCTCTATGATGGAGTGTTCTACAGTTCAATATTTGCAGCCCATCATTCTGTCAGTAAAAAAGTTGAATTTAGCACAATTTAGGTGGACTTGTGCAGTATCCATGCTTCAAGTCCAAAAAGGCTCTTGAATGGAGTGTGTTAGAGATTATTATGTAACCAACCATTTATGTGACTGCACCAAACATAATAACTTATGTTTTTGTGACTATTTGTTCATAAGTCAACACTTTTTGTTGGTTGTAATGTTATATATTTATTGATGTTTCATGACTCTATTCTTTACACTTGTTGGTCAATTTGTTTTTTTTGTTCATAGTGGGTTTAGGTGATTGATTACATGCTTTTGCACTAAAGTACTTGGCGTGACCTAATATCTATATTTTTTTATTAAAACTACTGGTTGTTTCAGGACTGGGAGGATGGCTTATGTGAGACTGATGCTGACGGATCTTTTTTGCACGAGAACTGGAACAAAGATTTGCGACTTTTTGCTGATGGGGAGGATGGTGGACAACAGCTCCTTCAGGTCTTATATCTTTTCATGTTATTGTAATTTGTGTTTCTAAATTCTAAGTTTCTAACTATGGTATAACTACACAATCATTTGGTATAGCCATAGCGATGTCTTCATACCATATAAATGATATCATATTCATGTCTTGTCTGGTATTTGTGCTTTTTAGTTTGGGCCAACTATGTAAAGATTGGTGACAGAGCACTACATAGGCAGAGTTGTCTTTCTAACTATAGTGATCATTAATTATATATAATGTATAGATTATTATCTTCTCATTTCATTTTTTTGTCACTGCAGTTATTTATATTGCGTGCTGAAGCTGAATTACAAGCTATATCTGGTGATAATCTTGTACCCAGCCTTCAATGTTTAGATTCATTGAAGGCAAAATTGGGGTGTTTATTTGATGGACACACTGTTATAAAGTCATCATCAACCTGTCCTGATCCAATGCCACATCAACAATCTCGTGATGAGATATTCAAGCCTAGAAGAGCTGGCAGTCATGCATTTGCAGATGTTCAATACAAAGGCGACTGGATGAGACGTCCCATTTCCAATGATGAAATTGCATGGCTTGCAAAAATGCTCATTCGGTTGTCTGATTGGTTGAATGAGAGTCTTGGACTAAATCAGGCAGAGAGCAGTCAAGTAAGCTCTGCAGTTTCTTACCTGGAGGTATCGGCTGATGTTGCCCATATATGTGGACCTTCCGAAGCCCTGAAGTTCTTCTTATGTACCATTGGTTCTTGGTTTCTCTTCTTGGGTGCTGCTTCTCTGGGTTGCATGCGAAAATATGGTCTGAGGGTGAACTTAAGGATACTGGCCTCCAAGAAGGTTGTGATGGTTTTTGTTTTATATATTGTTTTTAGCATATTGAAAAAACTCATTCGATCAGTCAGTGGCATGTGGGGAAGAATATATATTGAATAGAATATGCTAAATGTATAGAGATGTGGAAATTACAAAGAGAATTTTGTTCCTATCAAGGTATTGTGCACAGGGTGATTGTGTTCTGTAATTACCAGTATTGTGGTAACTAACAAAAAATTGCTAGTCCCCCCATTTTGCTCACTGGGAGTGCAGTAATGGAAATAGTTTATTGCAACCGCTCTGTACTAGTTATCTTGCTTGACAAGGTCTAAACTCAGTTCAGCTAAGGTAAGAAATTTAGGAGGGTGAGATGGGGTGCGTGAAGCAAAAAAGGAGGTGCAGGATGTAATTCCCTAGCCTTGTAAAGACCTTTGTTGGTGGGCTGTGAATGAAAGAACTGAATAGGAAATGAACCTGTGTAAAATTATTTAGTGTCTATTTTAAGTTTCAGTTTACCATAGTGTCCGCTCAAAATGTTAACAAAAAACAAAATTACAATTTTTTGTTGATGTAATAACAGGATACTATAAAATTGACATTGTGATATTTCTCGTTTAAGAAATCACGTCCTTTCTCGATGCCTTTGTGAAACCTCAGTCATATATGTGCTATAATAATAATAATAGTTTTATGTTCTAGTGGTTCTTTTGTTTTTTTTTTCTCTTCCTCTTCCTTTCACTTTCCTTTTATTTTAATTTATTTGTTCTCTTTTTTATCTTATTTCTACTTTTTTCTTTTCCTCTCTCTTTCTCTTTCTGTCTTATTTTTTATTTATCATTGGGTTCATTTACCACTGATCTCAATTAACTTGGATTAAAAGCGATATTGATGTTGATATTGTTGATGTTTTAAAAATTAGTCAAAATGATCATTTTGAAATAATGGTCATTTATTTTTGAGACGCATTTTTTTTTTTGAAATAATGGTCATTATCACTAGCCCCAATTAACTTGATTTTATTAAATTCATCTACATGTGAAAATTATATAATCCAATTGATATTGAAACCATTTTACTATTTACATGATAAACTTCTAGTATATTTTTAAAATTATATAAATATTATGAAAATCTCATGAAAAATGAATCCAACTAATGATCAAATATTGATAATGATAGATAATATTATTTGTATTTTCATATTACACGGTTTATTTTTACCATTATACTATTGACATGATTTATTCTAGTATATTAACATTATACTTCAATATATTTTAACCATTACATGCATTAATTATCTACTGAAGAATATATTATTTTTATCTTATTTAAAATTTGATTAAAAATATTTAAAGATACAGTATAAGAA
>PYAF01003854.1:659718-733742 GCA_007407185.1 Glycine tomentella
GTCAAACTGTCACTTTATCGCTTTCAGAAACTAAAACCCCAATATCCCTATTGTGAATTAAAGCCCTTAATACCTCTAATAGAGTGATCAATTCTATTAATGGAATTTAAAATTGAAGAACAAGATAAAGAGAAGCAATCATAACAATATTCATTAATCATCAACCCAATTCACACAAGAGTTCACATTGGCTTTTGGCTTTTACCACAATCAAGGAGGAATTAGTTAGACATAATTATGTCTAGCTCAATACAAAGATGAGAGAATAGATGAGACAAAATACAAAATAGAAAAGTAATCAAACCCCTCAATCTTGGCTTTCTTCTCAATCTTCAATGCGTTCTTGATCTCCTTCAATGCCTCCATTTGTGTATATTTGTGTTTTTGTGTGTTTCTGCATCTAAATGTGTGTGTCTGCCTCTTTATTTATAGATAGGTTAGCAAAACCCTAAGAGCTTATCTTGGGGTTAGCGTCAGTTTGACGCTATCAGCGTCAACAGGCAGTGAGTGTGGCATGACTGGCGTGGTCTTGGCGCGGTCCGCGTGAGCTACAATTTTCAGTTGCCCTTTATTTTGCTTCTTTTCTACTATTTATTGTTCCTAAATATTAAAATAATAATAGTTAATGATACAATTAATGATAAGATAATTTATATCTATTTAAAGCCTTTATTTGATATTTTATCTTTAATTTCTTAATTATTTTATCCTAAAAACTACTATATACTAACAGCTTATCAATGAGTATCTGCTAGAATCTGCCAACACCAAATAGGGACCAAACACTGATTTCTCATGAACTCAAATATGGACGATAATAATAATGTTGTGACAACCTCATGAATTGTGGACGACTGTGAGGAACAAGGAATCTCATTAGAGAAATGTTCACAAAGTCACAACTAAAAGTCTAAAACCGTAACTCATTAATCCAAATTGGTAAAAAAAAAAAGTTAAATCCAAGGTTATTGAACTTTGATCTATTATGCATTTGTTACACAACAACCACTTAGAAGAAGGGCTAAGCAGGAATGACAGCGGGTAGGTGAAATTAAGGTTTGGGCCTTGGAAGGATTTAGTGTTGCGCATATCTTACAAGAGATATTTACTTAATCATATTAAAACTCGTCAAGAAGTGAATCCAAAGTGAACATATTTATTGGATTATCCTCTGAAGCAATTTTCTCAATTTGAACTTCTTTAAATTCTATCACATTTCTAATAAAGTGATGTTTGATATCAGTGTTTGATCTTTTCATGGTACACTTGATGATTTATCAAATGTATAACACTTTGGTTATCACGATGGATAGTTAGACAATTTTAAGTAATTTTTAATTCTCATTCTTTTTTAGCAAAATAGCTTCCTTAAGACCTTAAATATTCCTTTTGCTAAACAATATACTCTACTTGATGTGTAGATAGACCTATCACATGTTATAACTTATAAGTTTGCTTTTCAATAAATAGTGGTTCCGTACAAAGTGAACACATACACTAAAGATTTCCTAGTATCCACATGAGCTTGATTCAGATTCGGTAGAAATCGACTAACGCTATGTGCCAAATTTGATTTACTACAAACCGTATCATATATGAAGCTTTCTACTCTATTAGCATCATGGGTGAACATGAATTGAATTTTTAAGAATCAATTCATATTTAATTTATATTTACTTAAATAGATTTATATTAAATCTATATCCATTTTTTATAAATAATTTGGATTCAAGATCCAATCTATTTAAATAGATATGGATTTGACCATTTCCAATCTATATCCACTTAAATGTTATAAGAATTTTTCTTTTACAAATTTTAGTAATTAAACATTAAAAATTGAAAACTTAACACTTGTTCATTTAAAAGTTATTTTCAAGCAATTTTGGTCAGGACCATTTTTGATTGATCATGGTTATGGTATTTTTTGCCTACCTCAATCAACGAAATTTTGGCTGATATCGGTCGGCCAGACATTTTTAAACCGACATCAACCAGGACTATTTTTTCGATCGATGTCAGTCATAGATGTTTTTTTTTCAATCTTAGGTAAGGTTATTTTTTGGTTGAGGTCGACTAAGGTTTTTAGTCAATGTCGATTGATGATATTTTTTGGTCGACATTGACTAGGGATTTTTCAATCAGTGTCAACCATGACTATTTTTTTGCCGACGTTTGTTAGAGTTTTTGTGGTCGACATCAGTAAGGTTTTCTTTTTGCCAATGTCGGTCGTTGATATTTTTTTGCCAACAACTGCATGACTATTTTTTGGTCGATGTTGACTGGGTTTTTTTTGCTAACGTTGGTTAAAACTATTTTTTGTTAGCGTCAGCTATGGTTTGTTGGCCAACATTAGCCAAGACTATTTCTTTTGGTCGGCGTTGACTAAGGATTTTTTTTATTGACATCAACTAGGATTTTTCAATCAATGTCAATTAGGGAATATTTTGGCCGACGTTAGCTAGTTTTTTTTTGCCGATGTAGGTCGATGTTGGCCAAAAAAATCCTAGCCGACATCGACAAAAAATAGTCTCATCTGACGTTGACCAAAAAAACCCTAACCGATGTCAATCGAAAAACCTACTTGACGTCGACCAAAAAATAATCTTGACAAACATTGACAAAAAAATCCTAGCTAATGTGGACCAAAAAATAGTCTCGATTGATGTCGACAAAAAAATAGTTCCAACAAACTTTGGCCGAAAAACTCTTATCGACACTAACCATCAAAAAATAGTTTCAACCAATGACGACTTAAAAACATTATTAGTTGGCATCGACCAAAATAACTCTAGATGACATCAACCAAAAAATAGCTCTTAAGAAGTTGGCAAAAAAACTTAGTCTTCATCATCCAAAAAATTGTATTAAATTTAAAAATCCAAATAAATATCCAATTTATATTCATATCCAATTAATTGAATTATATTTAAATTCAAAAAAATTGGATTTAGGTATGAAATGAAATCATTTAAATTAATTTAAAGTAAATTAAATTAGATTGAATATAAATTGAAGTTATAACATACAAAATACAATTTATCTTGCACTTTTCTTCTTCGATGCTACGAGCTTGTGTTTGAAATCTTTATTCATACATGTCTGATGTGCACTATTAGTTGTTTTTGGTATGTTCTGACGTGATAATTAGCTAAGAGATGAAGTGAATCACAAATGGTAATTCAAGTAAGCACTATGAAATTAAATAGAGGGAGAAACACGAGAAGATAGGACCTGAGGAAAGAAGAAAAGAGAACACTTATTGAAGTCAACTTTTTAGTTTTCTATTAATATTAATTAGATATTTTTAAAATCAATGTTTCTATTATCTAGTCCTTTCATATGATATGTATTCATTCATTAACGACGTAATCTCTTCCATTCTTTATTATTCTTAACACATTTTTGTTTTCAAATCATTTTTAACTGTGCATATATAAAATCTTGTGAAAGTGAACAACCAACTAAATAGGTATATATGATAGCCTTCAAAAAGATAAAAGAAAAAAACTAAGAAGGTAAGATACTCATTATTGAGTGAGACTTACAAGAACTCACCAAATAATCAAACCACGTTCCAACGTCGCTGTTATAATTAGTGACATTCTTCTTTCATAAATATAGTAAAAGAAATCAATCAATCAATCAATATATATATATATATATATATAAACTTTAAAATCAAATCATAAGCCAATCATCAAGCATTTAACTCAGTCAATTGAATAAGGTAAAAGAATTATTTTAAATGATACCTTTCTTTGTTTCACACGGATAAAACAAAATTCACAAGCCAACCAAAACGTTTCCTAAGAGAGCATCAAGAATATTATTCTACTTTCTAGTCTCGAATACCAGTAACTGTAACTAGTGGTTGGAACTTCCAATTTTCTCTGACCATTCCGTTATGCTATAACACGAAGGGTAGATACGTGAATCACTCACCGACACTTCAACCTCAACACGTCATATTCACCTTACTTATTTCATGTTTTTAACAGCTTCCTAATATAAATAGGCCAATCCAACATTTTCATCGATCATGCTCTCAAGTCTCAACTCAACAACCCTAAAAAGCCTTATTATTAAGTTAATATTATTATTATCATCATCATGGCACCAAGGTTTAATGATGGAACAATAACAAGCAAGAGAGCAATGAACAGAGGAGAATGGACCGCAGAGGAGGACAGAAAGCTAGCCCAGTGCATTGAAATTCATGGTGCAAAGAGATGGAAGACTGTTGCAATCAAATCAGGTTAACTTGAAAAGTTTTCAAAATAATGGATATATATATATATATATATATATATATATATATATATATATAGCTTAAAAAGTTGAAACACCAAAGCAAGTGCTATATATATATATATATATAGCTGCAATTTTTAACCTGCTTTTGCATGATGCTTTGGCAGGTTTAAATAGAAGTGGGAAGAGTTGCAGGCTGAGATGGTTGAATTATCTGAGACCTAATATCAAGAGGGGAAATATATCAGATGAAGAAGAAGATTTGATTCTTAGGCTTCACAGACTTTTGGGAAACAGGTTTGTCATCATCATACAATTCTAGTGATAAGAATTAAAGTGAATGAACAAGGTGGAGTTCGCTTAGGTTTTCACCATCGCAAAAAGAAAAGATTTTGTTGCGAATGAACAAGGTGGAGTTCGCTTAGGTTTTCAAGCTATTATGGAACCTATCTCCTCGACCCACAGGCCAAGCAAGCCCTTATGCGTGAATGGACGAAGGACGAGTTACTCGCATTATAGACTTTCTCAATTCGAGATGTTACCTTCAGACATGGAAATAGTTGAATATATAGTTTCTATGGGACTTTATATGACTCTAGCCGTCTACATCGGATCCCCAGATTCCCGTCACTACGGATTGATTGTCTCTACCTAACTACATGGTAGTGGTCTAGGGAGCGCAATTGCTAGAGCACGGGAGAATGAAGAGTAATGATTTCAGCAAGAGCAGCCGGACGGACTACTATAGTGAGTCCAGTGACTTCTACGTACATGAGATTTTCACTTCATATGGCTCCTCGTTCAATTCTTTTGAAGTCATTGGATCCGTTTTCTAGTATCAGCCAAGCATTCTATTCTTCTTCTGGCTAGATCCAATCTCCTGGTCCCTGTGAAAAGGAAAAAGAATTTTTCTCTTATCTGTAAGTAGAATTATTATTTACATCTATCATATTACTTATTATTACTACATCGATTATTTTCTCTTTATTTTATTTTTTTCTTTCTATGTCTCTCTTTTATCTACTCAAGACACTCTAAAATGGAATGTAGCTAGGTACCCGTGATCCTTGTAATTAATGTAATCTTATGAAGACAGATACAAAAAGAGAAATTCAACTCGTGCATGTTATTAACCAAAGAAAAAAATTAAAAAAAGAAATGTAAAAGGAAATATCATATAAAGAGATAAAATAAATAATGTCACAAAAAGTATAGTACAAATAATGAGAAATGTCATATCTTTTTGCAATTTTTTCGACAAATATTTTTTATCAAGAAAATGTAAAATGGAAAATCTTATTATTTTATAAAAAATATTATTATAAAATTAAATGTATTTAATATCTTAAAACTATAAAATGCATTCTTATATAAATGAAATTAAAAATAATGTAAAGAATTTAAAATCATTCATTAATAATATAAGAGAAAATGTACACCAACAACATATAAGGGAAAATGAAATTACTGAGTCATACTTAATATAGTAGCCTAATTAGAGTATATGTGTTGAGAGTGGAGACCCACGTTATACAAATGCCTCCATATCAAAGTTTGACGGTCGTCAAACTTGAGTAATATATTTTTATATCCTATTTACAAATGTTTCATTATTATTTGTTTTTTTTTTATGATAGTATACACTTATTATATTACGTTTTTTCTCTTCTATTTTTTTTTTGTGCATTAAGATTTAAGACTTTTTTTGGGTGCATATTTCTTTCTTTCTCTAGCGTTTAATCATCCATGTAACATTTTCCAAGTTTTTAACGTACTATTCTTTATATTCATTCAAAAAGAAAACGTACTATTCTTTCTTTACTCTTTAGATAATTAATAAAAGAAAAGTATTGTAACTTGAATACAACAATTTTATATTAAATTATGATAATTCTTTTTCAATAAAATATTCAAGAAATTTAAAACTAACAATAATATGACATGACGATGATAACAAACCACTATACACATCAATTATACGACGAAAAATAAAGAAACACAAAATATAAGTAATTTATTTATAATTATGTTTTATTTAACATAGATTGTCGTATCTGGGTTTTATTTTTAAAATTTATCTTATATATGTATTAATAATGAAACTTCATAATTAGTTAATTCTCCAACCGTCGACAAATATTAATATTGTTGATGGTGACCCCAAAAATACTCCATATTCATGTTTTATATCCATACTTATGCAACATGGCAATGGATTTTATCGTAATTGTTTTGTACATTTCTGTATCATAATCCTCATGAAGATTATAATGAGATAACGGAGTTTTTTTTTTTTTAGGTGGTCTTTGATAGCTGGGAGGCTTCCAGGACGAACAGACAATGAAATTAAGAATTACTGGAATTCTCATTTGTGCAAAAAAGTGAATCAGAAAGTGGAGAAACCAGAAAGTTCCACGAAACAGGAAATTATTGGCCAGAATGATCAAAATGCTGGGGACAACCGTGCAATGTCGGAGAACGAGGTTGAAATTAATGAAAGTGGTAACTTAGATGTTAGTTTCGACGTGAACGAATTTTTCAACTTCTCTGAGGAATCCTTTGGGTTTGATTGGCTGAACAAGTACTTAGAACTGGACCAGATTCCTGAGAGCACGGAAAGATGTGAATGAGCATTTTGTACATCATTGGCTGCAATAAAGTTGAATATTCTGTGTGAAAGTTGTTGTTCTGCGTTGGATCATGTAGCAGAGTTGTTGTTAGTTGTTACATTGTCTCTGTTTCTAAGCCCGTTTGTTTAACCTTAAGTAAATTTGATGAGAAATCTGATAAAAGAATATTCTTTTCGGAAATAAATTGATCTCAAAATAGGCACTGAAGTAAGATTGCTTCATCACTCCATGTATGACCGAAAATGAGTTTAGTTGAGCTGAATTTGATTCAATTGGTTGATATTTAATTCAATTCAAATTTGATATTAACTTTTTTTTTTCCGTTTGAACTCGATTACTTCAAATTTGTTAGCTCAAATAGTATGAATCAAAATTCAAAATTTTTAAATCTTACATATTTTAAATTTTCAATTTATTAATACATTTTAGATAAAATAATTGTTTAATTTTTTTAAAAAGAAAAAAATTGAATTTATTCTATTAGGTTTGTAGGGTTACAAGTATGACAAAAAAATATAATTACAATCAAAGGCTGTATAAAAAATACCCCATCTACCAACAACGGTTGACATAAGTAGTAGCGACCTGTATCTCTTAACTAAGTAGTACAAGGTTCAAATCCTGGATTGTCCTTGGGTATGCAATAAATCGTGTTGGAAGGATAATACTATGTATACCTTGTATGCACTCACGATTCTCAATGAAGATTAGTCATTGTTTCTAGCGGAAGCTACTTCGTACCGATACCCTAGCCAGCTAACAAAAATTACCCCAATTACCCCACCCTAGATATATAAAATAATAGAAAACCATATATTGAGTCGATTCATGGATCAAACAAGTCGAACTATATGCAACTCAAGTTTGACTCATGTATTTAACGAACTCAATTTTTAATTCAAGATCAACTTATTTGGTTCATGAATAAAATTTAATAAGTTGATTATCAAAACAAGTTTTAAACTATTTTCGAGTTAGTTCAATTCATAATAGCTCGTAACTCAACTTTTATTGAAACTGATTATTTTCTTTATAATTTTAAAATAGTGGTTGTTACTCTTAAATTAAGTACAAAATAATTTTATACACACTATTAAGATTTGACTACAATTTTACGTATTTTATTCATTAAAATAATGTGACAATAAAGTAAATTCTTATTAGATGACTATATAGAAATATTTTAGACGGGTTGTATATAAATTAAACTATTAAAGAGAAAATTCACAAAGAAACACTATTAAAGAAAATATGCAAAAGTAGCAACTTGACAAAATAATCTATGCATTAATAATTGTAAGAAAATTTTTACATTTATATTATTATTTAATTATAAATTGTTATGTATATATTACAATAATGTTTAATTCATTAAAATCTATAAAAGTTATTATAAATGATTAAGAGAAAATTATTTTTCAAAAGATAATTTTTCAATCAAGAGTTTATCTTTTTTTGTTGATGACTATAAATGCATCTACTTTCATGAAAAAATGAGGGTAAATATTAATACGTCATACAATTAATTAGGGATAAGAAGAAAATTTAACAATAAACATTACTACAAAAAGCCCCAACGATGACCGTTATTTAGGCCCTACGATGACGGTTATTTAGGCCCTACGATGACCATTGTTGAACCGCCATTGTTGTGCGTGTCGTTGAAATGGGGGTACTTTCGACGACGGTTCTAAAAACCGTCATCGTTTCTAATTTTTTATTTATTTATTTTTTAAACTAAAATACAAACGAAAACGGTTATTAAAGAAAACCATCATCGTAGGTCAGCATACGATGACGGTTTTCTGTTAATAACCGTCTTCGTTTCCATTTAATTTCAATTTTAATTTTTAAAAAAAATTAAAAACCTACAAAGACGGTTATTACGAATAAACCGTCATCGTAAGTCAACCTACGAAGACGATTTTTTCTAAATAACCGTCTTCGTAGGTTTTTAATTTCAGTTTAATTTTTTTAAAATAAATACCAACAAAGACAGTTATTACGAAAAAACTCTCATCGTAAGTCAACCTACAATGACGGTTTTTTGTAACAACCGTCTTAGTAGGTATTTATTTTCAATTTAATTTATTTTAAATAAAATACAAACGATAACGGTTATTAAGGAAAATCACCATCGTATGTGATTATATGATGACGATTTTACGTAATAACTGTCTTCGTAGGTTTTTATTTCAATTTAATTTTTTTAAAAATAGAACACAAACGATGATGGCTATTAAGGAAAATCGTCATCGTATGACAGCATACCATGATGGGTTTTCCTTAATAACTGTCATTGTTTCTATTTTATTTTAGTTTATTTTTTTAAAATTAAATACCTACGAAGACGGTTATTACGTAAAACCATCATCGTACGTTGACATACGATGACGATTTTCCCTGATAACCGTCATTGTTTCTATTTTATTTCAATTTTTTTATTAAACATAAACGAAGACGGTTATTTAGAAAAAATCGTCATCGTATGTCAACCTATGATGACAGTTTTCTCTTATAATTGTCTTCGTTTGTATGTTTGTTTTTTTTTTAAATCTCAACATTTATGAACACGATATTTTGTTAATAATCGTCTTTGTTTGTTTATATATTTTTTTAAATTATTTTACACCTACGAATGCATAACATACAACCATTAAAACCACATCATATATTAAAAGCATTTAACACTTTTTATTGGAATTACAACATCACATCACCTAAAGCCATTACAACTTTCAGATTATTGTACCAAGACTATGTTAGAAAATGCTAGAAAATACAAAACACTACTGACCACTTATAAAATCCTATGGTGTAACTCACCAGAGTTAACATCTTGGGAGTTCAAAAGGGAACCAAGAATCAATTATCAGTTCAAACTAGCGATGAACATTACAGTAAAAAAAAAAAAGGATCTGCCTAAAAATGGATAATTAAGCAACAGCAGTTATGCATTGGATTGCTTGATACACTAGTCTTTTATAATATTGTTGCTTCACCTCCATAGACCTGTGAAGATAGCAAATACTAAATCAGAGATATTGTGAGCATTGGTTTAGCTGGTTTGTTAACAGTGATTACATGATGGGTTGGTCTCATAACGCAATATAGAATCCATAGTTAGTAAATGACACTGTACAAATTAATTATTTCAATTGCTTAAACAAATTAAACAAAAAAGGTCAATGTCAAAAATTTTAAAACACCAATGACGTATGAAACTAAACTAATGTCTTAAGACATTGTGTGGAAGGAGAGAGAGGGAGAGACTTGTATGAATTTTAAAAAATCATTAATTTATGAAGCTTAACCACCAGCTCTAGTCTAGATCGTGCATAGAGTAATACCTCGTCCACTCTAACATTATAGATTTGTATGGAAGAGTCCTCCATGCCAATAGCAATAATATCGTTGTCTTGAGGATGAAATGTAAGAAATGTCACAGCTGGTGGAGGTGGCATGAAAGTTGTCATTGTCTGCAGTTGAAATTCACAGAAATTAATGTAACCACAATATACAATTGCCACAAAAAAATGATACTAAGGTCTGAAAATACTAAACTAAACCATCAAAAGGTTGCTTAGTTGAATTACTAAGTAGATAGTAGACTATCATCTAATTTATGTGGAGTTGCATTTTTTTTCTTAATATAGTCTGTCTATTTTGGCAATACTCTGCTTAAAGGTCAAAGAGAATAGGAACTACTAATAATGTGAACACCATTAGTCTCTGTCTCTCCCCCAGAGAGAGAGAAACAAGGAGTAAGAAGATATGTTAGGCTCCAAACTACTTCACCCAACTGAAGCGGCCAAGTTGGTGATTTCCAATTGTCTTGGATGCAACTTCATAACTAAATTAAGTCTCTTTCACTTGTTTTCCAATCTTAGGCATTCATAAAAGCCTAAATTGTAAACACTTTTAATTTAATGAGGTATATGATAAATCTGACCATCTGAGAACAGGCTATATTGTGCACCAAATTGAATAGGTGCTAGCCTATGACAGCAACAATAATGTTGCACTCAGAAGCAAGGTCTGTTCAGTGATCCCAACAACATAGCAGTCCTAATTCAATATAGTAATATTAACTACCAGTAAATGCATAAATATCTATGTACACTCACTATGTTTATTATCTCATCTATTGAAGTATCAGAAACAAATACGCTACAAAAAAAAGTGAATTTCCGACGGAATATTTCCGACGAACAATATTCCGTCGAAAATTTTAGCATTCGACGGAAAATATTTTTATGGGAAATTTATGAATTTCCGACCGATTATTTTCCGTCGGAAAAATTCTATCGGAAATACTTAGGTTACCGACGGAAATTTCCGTTGCTAATTATTCCGTAGGAAATATTTTAATTTCTGACGGACTTACCGACGAAAAATTTGTGAAAAATATATAACGAATGTCCGACGGAATAATTCTGACTGACAATATTCCATCGATAATTTTAGCATTTTCGACGGATATATCCGTGGGAAATTTCTGACGAACAATATTCCGTCGGTAATTTTAGCATTTTCGACGAATATTTCCTTGGGAAATTTCAGACGGACAATATTCCGTCGGTAATTTTAGCATTTCTGACGGATATTTCCGTGGGAAATTTCCAACAGATATTTCCGTCGATAATTTCCGAAGGAATTATCCGTCGAAAATTACCGATGGAATTATCTGTGGGAAATTTCCGACGGACAATATTCCGTCGAAAATTTTAGCATTTCTGACGGATATTTCCGATGGACAAATTTATTTAAAGTCAAATTGACTAATTTAAAATGATGTAAATTGATCTTCAAAACAAAATCAGTGAAAAATAATTTATTTACAACTAATTCAGTTAATCAAAATTCATTTACAATCAATTTTAAATCGATTCTTTAAAACTAGTTTAAAAGAACCGATTCGTCAACTAGTTCAAACATTTGAATTTATTTTAAGAACTGAATTTAAATACAATCATTGATTTAGAAATGAGAATACTCAACTACTTAGGTCAAACAACATTTGATAGTTTTGTCTCTTTACAAATGAGTATGAATATATAGTTCTTTGCTACGGTTGATGGACCTTTATCTTCTTGTTTAATATCCTTAAATATAACATCGACACACCAACTATTAATTAAAATATTATCTTTTAACTATAATTTGTAATTTGTGTCCTTTTAAGCTCTTATTTTAATTATCTTCCATAAACATAATTATTAAATATTATATTGAAGGTGTTATAAAAAAAAGTAATAAACAATGAATTTCTTGGTTTTTTCCTAGCATGTATAATAACCATGAAAAAAAATTAAAAAAAAAGTAAATTTACTATATTCCGTCACAAAAAGCGTTAGCGACGAATTTTGCAACGGATTTAGCGACGGCCAGAGAGTGGCGCCGTTAGTGTGGGAGGTACGCCAGAGTGGCGTGATTAGTGCCAGAAGTGGCGCTAGTAGCGCTAGAATGCAACAGCAGGCTATTTCTCTCGAATAAATGGCACGATTAGCGTGGTAATGGCGCGATAAGCGCGGGAGACGCTCCAGAGGCAATTTTATGCGGCAATCCAGCGCCAGTAGTGTCAAAATGGCGCAAATAGCGCCATAGATGCGGGAAAATGGCGCGATTAGCGCCATAGTGGCGCGGTTAGCGCCATTAGTGCCCAGGAGGCCTGTTGCCAGAATGGCGCTATCAGCGCGGGAACTCGGTCAGGACAAGTATAAAAGGCCCATTTCGCAATTTTGGGGGCCAGAACCTTATTTTCTTCTTCCTCTGAGCCTTGGCAGCCATTGTTGAGCTTTGGAGCTTCATACCCACTCCATCTTTGATCTAAATACTTCCCTTCAAACATGAAACTTGTAGGGAATCACCCTATAAGCTAGAATCTTTCATCACTTTTCCCTAAAAACCTTCAAACGGAGAGATCCCTTTTCCTAGGGGACTTCACAAAACTCGAGCTCAGCGGGGAAAGAAGGCGATTCTCGGACACCAAGCTTGGGGAAGCGGTCCCCATTAGCCTTCCTTGTCATCTTAGAGGTAAGAAACTTGAGTTTTATCGTTTGATTTATGGTTATGTTCTTGGGATAAATAGTGATCCTTTTGAGCTAGAGTTGGAATTAGGCTTGGGTCCTTTAGAAAAGTATGTTTAGGAGGTTGTTGTAATGAAGGATTAGCTTTGAAATGTTAGTTTCATGGACTTTGGTTCTTGGCTCTGAGAAATGCATGTGTAGGTAGTCTGTTGGTTAATTGATGATTGTAGAATATGCATGAGCCTTGTTACTGGTACTATATGTGCTCAGGAAGCTATATAAACAGTATTTTTGTGTTGAAGAAGCCGTTTAGCCATATTGTTCATTGTTGAACTTTGGGCTTGTATAGCTTTGATTTGGTTAATTCTATAACCTTAAGATAGAGGACATAGAGGTTTATATGGAAAGGAATGATGTCTCCTTTCATTTTAACGGTTGAGGACCGTTGTTGTATGCTTATGCTTTGTAAGGTTGAATGTGTGGATAAAACCAGTAGATGCCTTTGTTAGATCTGTTTATATTTCCTTGTTAGATTTTTGCTTGTGTGTTGTCTCCCACAAGGTTTGATTTTCATATTCAAATTTTATTAATTGTAATTGTTCTGACTGATATTTAACAAGTTTATTTCTTCTGTTTTTCACCTATTTAATCATTTAGAGAACTTGCTATTCAAATTGCGGAACAGTTTGAAGCTCTAGGTTCTGAAATTGGTGTCAAGTGTGTCGTGGTGAGTTTCAATCTATTTTTATGAAATGATTAATTATGTGTGAATTTTATTGCTTCCTTCATAGTTGATTTTGTTTTGTTTCTCCCCTTGAGACTCTTTCCAACATATACTTAGCCTTATATGGTTGTTAGGCACTGTGTTAATTTTCTGTTCATTACATGCATATTAAACAATCTATTTAATTGGCATCTTATCCTTTTTCTCTACCTTGTTGGAGGAATTGACATGGTACAACAGTCCATCAAGATAGCAAAGCAGCCTCATATTATTGTAAGTGTTACTATTGCTGTAAGCATGCTTTGATTTCATTTGTTTTTTGTAATTAGAGTGTTAGGTAATACTTGATAGTTGAGTGAGATCCAAAATTTAATCATTATATTGCTGGAACAAATTCCTATTGTTGGTTTTTTCCTTCTATTGTTTTTAGCATGTCTTCTTTCAAATATTATTTTTAAGTTGTTTAACATGGTTCCTTTAACTTTCACTTGCTGATTATATTTATGGTCGTTGCTAAAATTTAACTCTTATCTACCCAAAGGGAAATGATTGATCAAATACCATGTTTTGTATGTTCTGAAAACTTAAATATTTCTTACTTGGGAAAGGTTTTAGAGAATTGTCTTGTTATAGGGTCCAAGTATGTTTAAACCAATCTTTTAGCTTTTTACTTCATCCATTAATTGTCTTCCTTATTTTTTAAAAGCGAAGGTGTGGTCAAGGTTTTAAGTCTATGATGTTATGGTTGGTTCACTTCTTGAAAGCACAAGCCTCATGACAGATAGGGAAATTTTGTTGATATTTCACCTCTGGAGGTTTACTATCTATATATAGAAGAGTTTCCTTGGACTATAATATTCTACAATGTGCATTGATCAAACTTATTGGAATTCCAAATTCTGGTTCAATGTGTCTTGGCACTGATTTGTCTTTCTTTTTGCTTTTTCTTTTTTTGTATTGATTCCGGCCATATTTGCACCAAAAGTCTAAATATGATTTCACCCTTGCATATATGGCCGTAAGGGTGAAAGCTCATTTAATTGGCAAAGCTCAAACAACACTAGTGATAGTTAGATATGTAATTACAGGAACCCACAATAGTTTTAAATCTTTCTTTGATCATGCTTACTAGTACTATAATAATAACATTGGATTCCATATTCCCCACTTACTTTCCATTGTATTCTTCTCCAGTGATTACTAGTACTATAATAATAACATTATCTCTTTATCTCAATCACAGTGCCCGTTACATGATAATCTCACTTGTGTAAACAAGTCATTGATTTGATAAAAAAAGCAAAAGCTAGTTGCAGTGAGGGGGCTAGTAAAGGGCTAGGATGATACAAAACTATGGGAGCAGTCTTAAAGACAAAGGTATGTGTTCCTTCTTCTAATTAAATTCAAAGTCAAAATTACCTTACTAGTTTTATAATGAGCACTTGAACAACAAAATAGCTTAGCTAGTGGTTATGTCCTGGCATTCTTGTTTATTGAAACTTGTTGATATCAATCCAAATGGTTTTCGAGATTTCTAATACATGAATTTTATTAATTTTTATCCCATACCTTATATGCATCAATGCTTATTCTTTAACTATATATATTTTATTAATTTCTATCTCATAACAAAAGAATATATAAATCATTATTTATTAGTCAATCTTTTTACATACACGAGGTATAGAATAATTTTTGTAAAATATGTTTCTACCATTAAAATATTTGATAGTTTAATGCACAACTTGCTTTCTATAGAAACTAAGAATTCATAATTGGACAAGCTTAGATAAGTTCTCTGGATTGTGGTTAGCATGCTAGTTTACTGAATTATATATTCAACTTAGATAAGTTTGTGCTTGTCATTATTGTTATTAAATAGACATGGTACTTTTATTTTACATTTATTTTGAATTTTAGTTAATTTGTTTTAACATTTATTTGGAATTAATGAATTTGAATATATTATTAATTGTATGTATGTGTTAATTTCAATATTAATGTTAAATAATACAAATGAAAAAAATATACTCAAATAACTGACATTAAATAAAAAAATTAATACAAAATCATAGAAAATTAATTACTGACAAAACTTCCGACGGATTTTTTTGTCGGAAATTTCCGACGGATATTTTTGTCGGTAGTTTCCGACGGAATAATCCATCGCAAATTTACCGACAGAATGATAAGTCGGAACTTGCCGACGGACACAAAATTCCGTCGATTAAATTTCCAACAACCATTTTATCGACGGATTTTTGTCCGACGGAAATTCAAGATTACCGACGGATTTTTTGCATTTCCGACGGATTTTGGCCGTCAGAAATAGCGATTTTTTTTTTAGTGATAACTTGTACATAGATTCTTTCTAAATAAAGAATTAGCAACATAGAAACAAATAACCAGTACATAGATTCTTTCTAAATAAAGTATTAGCAACATTAACCACTTAATAATTTCCTAAATTATTAGAATGTAAGAACATACAAAATGAAAGCCACAACATACCTTAAATGTCGTCATATTGAATAGGGAAATTATCCCCCCTGAAGCAGACATAACATATGAGTCATTCTTTGACAGTGCAAAACATGACACAACATCCTCTGGGTTAGTATCACTTATATCATTAGTCATCAGTATTCCACTAGATGGTTGCCATAGTTGTGGTTGAATACTTGCAGTGGCCTGTATAAGAAATACTTGTTTTAACAATCTTATGAACATTAACATGATATAATGTACACACAACCAAGTGTAATAGATGCTCGTTACCTTCCCAGTAGTGTTCCGCTCATTTCTCTGCTATTTCCAAAGCTTGTGAACAACATTGGCTGCCAAAGCCAAAATCGCAACCCCCTGATTTGTATAAATTAACCTAGAAACCTGAAAAAATATTTAAAATGTTAATTGAATACTCAGTTGAACTTGTAATAAGATGCAGTCATCCTAAAAGAAAAAAAGAGAGGTGAATACTATTTTGAACACAACATGCAAACAGAAATACCATACAGGAAAAGGTGTCATACAATACACATAAAGTACAAATGTACAAGCAACATCACATTTATTTATAGATTAATATATAATTTTTCTAAAATGTTGTGAATTAATAGGGAAGCATAGCATGAATGCATTGATGAGAATAGAATACAAGTACAGGCATCAGCTTCACATGCCAAAAAAATATTATCAATATATACGATTTTAATATCTGCAGTACCCTCATAGATGATAAACTATCAGGAAGTTTCAGGGAGCGGCATTGTGATGGTTCATTAATTTCTATTAGCTTCCATATCTTGGATTTTTCCACAGCTTCATCAACAATTCTGGGTTTCACATCAGCTAAATTCCGAGTATCATTATTCTACAAAAAGAAAGAGAATAGTACAATTAAAAGCAAAAGGCGAAATAGAATCCTCATTCATTAAAAGATTTGTGTATGGAGAAACTCATAATCCCAACCATGGCTGCTACTATAGGAGCTCTATCAGCAAGGCTTGTTCCAACAGTTACATTGGTAGAAGGAAAAGCTCCAATAGTAGGTGCCTGAATTAACATGGAGGATTCAGATGATGTACTTGCAAAAGATTAACACACTACCAATCACTTTACCTTCACAACAGCTGCAGAAGCAACTCTAGAAGCATTAAATGTACGATTCTCCACTGTTCGAAGCAGCCTAATTCCTTCTGCATTAGCTAGAATTTTAACTCCATTGTCATTTGTGGAGACAGCCAACAGTATTCCATCCTTGTTAAATCTAATACAGGGCCAAGCCTGCAGATTTCAAAGACATGTATTACTACATAATGAAATTATCATCAAATAAATAAAACACAATGTCAGTCCAGTAATTACTAGTAATCCACCATCTACCTCAACACTTGTCAACATGTTTGTGTTATCCATGTCCCAGAATTTGATCATAAACTTGTCACCAACAACTAAGAACCTATTCTTGGTGGTATCAAATTGAACAATACCTATAGATCTCTTCCCAAGACCATGATAAGTACGCTTCGCAACTCCTTCACTTTCATTCCATTCCACTAGAAATGATTCCCCTTCTTTATTCGTTCCACACGAGAACAATCTAAAAACCAGACATATAATAAGAAAATAAATAAACTAATTCATGCATCAAACAGGGCAAGGGAAGATAAGAAGAGGAAAAACATTTATCTCTTAACCTTGTTCCATCAGCACTATATGCCATTATAGTAGAAGAATGACCAGGTGCATCATAGTCAACCCTAGAACCCATGTTATCTTACAACCATGCTTTTATTTTTCCATCAATTGCGGTTGAGAAGATGAACTGCGGAGCCATATCAGAACACAGTTGAAAATTTTATAATACGATCGAAAATGTGAATCAAAACAAACTAATATATATAATGCTATTATAATGCTATTATTGATCTAGCATAACCAGTTAACTACTATGGCACACTGAGAATCACATATACCATGAATTATAGAATTACATGTATGACTGCTCCCCGCACTATTTATTTTATTTTTTCTCCTTTTTGCCCTTACTTGGTCCCCTCAATTTAGACAACTGATAAACATGTGTGCACACACACAGACATACACACATATAAATTATTACCTGAATACTTTCTTTGTGATGAGGGCATACAGAATATACAGGTGCTTCATGACCCTCAAAAGTATACTGCTTTGCACCAGTAACTGCATCCTATACCTGCAAAACCTTGAACACTTAAAATTGTTTTTTTTATGGATATTGATATCTATAACAAAATATGTGACAACTAACCTTGATGACCCTATCCTCTCCACATGTCACAACACAAAGCTGTTTGTTTGGATATGAAAAGGCGAGATCATTGACACTCCCAGCATGAGCTTCAATCTGAACCACAAAAACTGAGTAAGCAGCTATATATCAAGCACATAAGTTATGGGCCTTTAGCTTTCAATGTATAGATTGGACATAAACAGGAATGGCTATAAATTTAATAAAAATAATGAGCTCATAGAAGATCTAATGAACATTAGAGAGACAGACAAACCTCTAGGTGGTTTCTAAGATCATCCCCACCATGATAGGAATATATGTGAACAATATGTTTAGAATAAGCAACACTTGAAATATCAATGAGGATAAATCAAACTTTAACTCCTTGCAAATTTGTGTTCAAGGCAAACAGCAGACACATCACAGCACAAAAAAACTCATTAGAACCTACTGCAAAGTGTTCCATCAGGACTCCACACCACCCGATTGACTGATGCTGAGTAATCATTGGAAAGAGATGCCTGTATAAGAATCAAGGAATTAGTAATCATCACATAGCAAACAGTCTTAAAAACAATCAATAAATATACAACATTGACAAATTTTATTTTGAGAGTCATATTGTAATGCCACAGAGCATGCTCCAAGTTCCCAGACTTTAAAATTTCTGTGAGCAATCCTTTCACGGCTGCCTATATCCCACACCATGACATCGCCCATGTTTGTATTCAAAGGCAAGTTAATTACGGAGGAGGTATGAACAGGGGAAACTTCAGAAGGTACGTGGAAATTGAATTTTCCTAGTACCAACCCCCTTTTGAGCTGTGTGAACTAAAGTTACCAAAACTGTCATGTTACCTTTTTGAATAATCAGATAGCTATTGCCTATTTCTTTGTGAATAATGATCTTGATTCTAGATAATGAAATGATAAAGTGTTTAAGGTTGAAAATTAGCTTCCAAATAAACATATAGAAGGATGTTATCGAAGCTTTGCTTTTCAAGTCTACAGATTTGGCATGAAACCATAAAACTGAAGCCAGCACATCGTGTCCCAGACCCTAACACATTGGCAGAGAATAAATTTCCAAGACTGCACAAAAAAATTAAACAACTCTACATTTGCTTGGTTTCAATGTGAACAACAATAGACCCAAGCTTTCCTCCCAAACAATGTCTCATTTAAAGATCAATTTTTAAACAGTAGAGGTCCTTAGTGCTCTGAATAATGTGGCACGACACTGTGACAGTGACATAGGATTGGCCTCATGTCGAATTGGAATATGGTCTGTGCCAAACTCAAGTGCTCTAAATGTTTTGATTACATTTTTTATTCATAAGGCTTATACTTAAGACATTGATTAGGCTTAGCAGATTTGTAGAACACATTGCACTGCTTTATGACAATTATTGAAATTTTAAACATTTCAATAGACATTAATAAAAAAATCTCTTAATCAAGATTTCAACATTTGAGCCAACAATAAAACTTGCACAACATAGATTGGAAAAAGAACAATAAAAGGGTATATACCAGGAAGGTTTGTTATGGCATTTGTCGGAATCAATATTGAAGAAACACCATTTACTGCACCACACATGTCTTATCCTAAAAGCAGTTTACCAAACCTTTCCTTCATGAAGTTAGCTTCTGCAATAAAAGCATAACGATTTTTTTTAGCAATTTGTGTTTATTGTTAATATAAAATAACTCAATAGCATACTGTACATTAGGATCATGATTCTCAAAAGTAAAATATTTAGTTTAGAGGGTTAAGTAACTAATATTAGTTAAGAAAAGCAAGAGTCCATGTTAGGTGCACATGTGTAACAAATCATTCATATATTGAAATATTAACAGCTGATTTCTCATACATGACTAAGATTAGGAGCCAAATCCCAACTCAATGTCAAAAAATACGAAACCAAGCAACAATCAACAGAGGAGTAGCAAAAGAAGGGGGTGTCAACTAATTACCTGTTATGGGCTCTGTGGCTTCAGAAACATAACACTTGATGGGCATGCAAGAGAACCGTTTAGCGACTGTGAAAGAAGAAGATAAGGGGAGGCCAAGTAGTCGGTTAAAGAAGAATGGTTGAAAAGATGAGGTCTTTGGAAGAGTGGTGTTCTTGGCTGAAGTCGACGGTATGACCAGCTATAGAACACCGGAAGAAATGGTTTTCGGAAGCCAGCTGGTACGATGGTGTGGGTGGGCAACGAGAAAGAAAAGTTAGGGTTTTAAAATAGGAACATTCAAATACTTCCAATTTAATGAAATCCATCTTTGAAATGTTGAAGATAACGACGGTTATGAAAAAATCGTATTTGAATTAATTTATACTAAGACGGTTATATTATAACCGTCGTCGTTATATGCTGATTAGTCTATCACAACTGCATATTATTACAAAATTGCCACCGCGTGATCAAAGACAACGATTGTTCAATGACCGATGTCGATAGTGTGTCGTTAAATGCAGTGTTTGTAGTAGTGAAAATAGTGATGTTTTTTATAATTAAGATCAAGTAAATATTGTTTTTTTATTTTATATATATATATATATATATATATATATAAGATTGGAGGTAGTATATGATAAGTATATTGATTTTATAATAATTATTTTAAAATATATATTTATCATAATTTTTAATTAGTTGAAGATGTAAATATTTTTATACTACTAAAAGTACATAAAAAATAAACTCAATTAAGACGTTCTGCAAACTTGATATTTTTAGAACACAAAGCATGCACGTGTATACATGTGACAAGAAAATGTTGCATCTACTTTCCAAAATAAAATCTTCATTTTCAGCCCAATGTGGTTACATAAATATCTGTACTGTTATCACTTTATTAATGCCTGCTAAACACAAGGCATGTGTTGCAGGATAAAAATGATTTAATTTAATTTTGGTTCTTTAATTTTTTTTATTAATTTTAATCCTCATAAATTTTAAAATAGTTTCTATCACTTACTCAACGTAACATACATCTAAACATATATATGATGTTACGTGCTCTCAGAATAATCACATATAGGTTATATTTAAATACATGTCATGCATGTCATTATCAAGTGATAATAACTTTTTTTAAAAATAAATTTATCAAAACTAAAATTGAATTTAGTTATATTTACAAAAATTAAAAATATATTCAAGTCAATAATAACAAGGCAGTCCATAAATTTCCCAAAATCATTACAGTATTTGATTCAAAAGGATGCAAGGGAGGAAGGGAAAGGAAGAAAAGACAACTAGTCCCTTTGTTTGGTTTGATTAAAGAGATGGAGGAAAGAGAATGTTATTTGATTTGCAAGAGAAGAAGAAAAGTATGAACAATACACTATTATACCCTAATAAATAGTAATCATAAAAGAGATAAGAGATAAATTACAACTTAGAAGAAAATCTAATCCAATCCAAAAATATATTTTCCTTTCCTTGCTCTCCAAATTTTGAACTAAACAACATAAAATTAAAAAATCTCGTCTCCCCTCTACAGCTCTACTTCCCTCCACTTCCCTTGAACCAATCACACTATTAAACATATTACCTGACTCATAATCAACCATCTATCTTTATAGTTCCACGCATCAAGTATCCAACCCAATTAATAAATTAAATTAAATCAACCGATTTTCTTATGCGTGAAGCCTCTGCATTATCCCCATCAGTAATACTTGTGACTCTAAGATCTCGTCCAAATGGTGCAGTCAAATTAAATAACTCAAGGCCAAAATGATTTCTATATTTGAGGAGTTTGAATCTGGTTCAGCTTGTTGAACCATATTGAATGCAAAATCATGTGAAACAGATCATATCTTATTGGTCTTGGGTTCCAAAGGAAATGCTTCTGTACCATCTTCACATTATTTTGCATTGCAAGATATTTTCTTATAGGGGTGGACAATAAAATTTCCTTCAGCCTGGGAATATCCTTCTCGGCCACCACCACAGAAAAAACACTCCAATCCAGAACTTCATTAAAAGGAAGGACAAATTTATCTGCAATGATAACGGAAACACACTCGTAATATATGGCTTCAACGATCCTAGGGCTATTAACCTCAAAGCCCATTGGACATACACAATATTTACTTGATTTCATGTGCTGGATATAAGTCATCCTCTGGGAAACTCTCAGAGATAAACCCTTGTAGATTTTCATCTCTTCATCTTTTCCACCACCCAAATACTTAAGAAGAGTAGGACGCACTCTACCATGCATGCTTCCAGCAAAGAAAGCAAGGATTGGACGTAGTGATACTCTATTCCCACCAGATCAACCAACAACTGAACAAGGTCCAACATAGTTATATAAGTAAATAGTTGGGTTTCTTAAGCATGTTGTCAAAGGTTTGATTCATAGCTATAATTATGTGTAAGGAGAAGACTTTGTTGAAATAGACAAAACTTATTTGGATGATCTCTACGCTTTGAAAGAAATTAATATTCAACTATTAGTTGGGAGATATCCTTGGTGAAAACCAAAAAAAATAAGGGATGTGATTAAGGCATTAGGTAGGAATTTTCCTTCAATTGTTTTCTTTTTATTAAACGGACAGAAAGGAAGGAAATGTAGATCAAAGTATGATAAATAGGTGGAAACAATTAGAAAAAACATGTTTGTTCGTGATCCATGTAACACACAAATGAACATACGCAAACATAACTATCATGTGTTTGTGCATCCATACTAACCAAATCTCCCATAGCATAGTAATATATTTATCATGATCATGACTATGATCGTCATCATCTAGCATATGGGTACATCTTTTTTGGATGAAAGATGCTTGCTTATTTTTGCTAAAGAAATTCATTTTCATTTTTCCATCTAATCAAAGTAAAGCATGCAGACATGAAGTATAAGAATTAAAAATCCTAATACTCTTAAACAATTATCAATCTTAGCAAAATCAAATTATCAGAATCAATCAATTCAACTTAAAACAGATACAGACCCCATACCCAATCATTGCAAGCAACAAGGTAATGGTCTGACCCTTGCGTGTGATTCCAGAAGGGATCCTTTTCAGTAATCTTGTTCACATAGTCCCTAAGAAAGATTGACAGTGGTTTTAAATTATGTGACCCAGGCACATAGAGTGCCAATCCCATTTCGCGTGCACTGTATGGAAGGTAAAATAAGTGAGCCTTCTCAGGATCCTTGGTGACAAATTGCTTATTTTCCTCCATTAACGTCATAAACCATCCTTCAGAAGCATAAATTCCCTTAAGGGGTGGTTTGTAAAAAATGGGCCTTGATCCATCACGATATATATATATATATATATATATATATATATATATATATATTAAGTATCATTTCCATCAATCCATAGCTCCTGAAGTTGAGACACAATAGTGTTTCAAGAAGGTTTTAACACAGTAGATGATGCTTTTCACACACCAAAGGTGCAGTACAATTCAAAGACATAATCAGCACTCAAACAATTATTGAGCTTTGTGTCATATTTATAACAGCAAGTTTTGGTAATCACAGATATCAGAGTTGTGAAGACCATAGAATTGAATATTTTACTGGCTACAAGGATTATTTTCCTATAAACAAGGCACTAACGCTCCATTTGCACATGCATGATGCCATCGATCAGAAAATTAATGACAACTTAAGTATATGATTCTGAATACTCTATTTGCAGCTTAAGATGGCTTTGATGGAAATTTTTGTCTATGGTGACTAAGATTGATGTTTTTTCGTCACTGTCTTGAGAGGTTAAGCCTCATATATAGCTTATGTTCTTAATGGTTAAGCATTGATAGCTTCTGCCTTACATGAAGGTTAATCATTGGTCATTGTTTTTATGTTTCTGCCAAGTTGTTAAGCCTTAGAGTGTAGCTTAAGCTTGGTAGTTAGCTTTATACCTCATTGGCATCTATAGAGTCCAATATGAAGCAGCTTTTGACCGATGTTGGCATTGGCAAATTGACCCATTTCAAATTATGCATTTCTTTTCAAAAAGATTACAGTGTACTTTTGTTCATTTTACATTAGACAATTGCATTGGAATTCCTCTTGTTTGGATGTATTGTATTGTTCATCCAAAGCTCGAAGAGCTAGTTCACACTTCTAACATACAAGGGATTGTTAAGAGATATAATTATATAGGACTTATTTACTAGTTGGTTAGTAGATAGTTGTTAGTTGATTAGCTTCTTACCTTGAATATAAGGCATTCAAATGGTTTGGTGTAAACACTTTTGCTCAATCTATCAGTAACATCTTCAGTTTTTCACTTTTCTCTCAAATTTCTCTTCAGCCTTTCTTCTATCCCATGTTTCTCAGAAGTTCTTGTCATATCCTAGCCATAGGTTATTTTTGGTTATTGTGGGTACCAATTTTTTTTTTTGTATTACATTGAGTAGCCAATCATTGTTGACGACAGTAAATCTCAATGATGATTGATCATCCTACCTAATCAAATTCTTGAGAGCAACTTATTGTTTAAATTATAAACTTTAATAGATAGCTCTGTAATTATAAATCATCCTTATGTTTCAGAAGAAAATTAAAAGAATGGTTGCTTTGTAATTACTCATAAATTTTGGTGATGCCTAGTTTATGGTTAGCAAAGTTAAAAAGAAGACTAAATTGTAATTTTGGTCTCCCTAGTTTTTTAAATCCATAATTTTGGTCTTCTTGATTTTTAATTGTAACATTAGGTTCCCCTAATTTTATAAATTGGCGATTTTGGTTCTCCTGATAGAATATTAACAAATAATAGTGATTAATAGAGTTACTAAGTTAATTATAAAAAAATTACTCTTTGTATAATTTAAAAAACATTATCAATCTTTTGTATATATGTATGTTGCAACCATTATATGTAATATCCCAAAAAAATAATGATAATATTTATTATATATATATATATATGACAAAATAGAAGATACATATTTATAGTTTAGATGAGACAAAATAGGATAATTGTTTTATCTTCTAATTTTTAAACATGTTAGTTTATCTTATATTTATATATAAGATAAATAAAATAAGATAAGATATTATATTTATTTTATCATTATATATAAGATAAATAAGATAACATAAGTGCCATCAATAGTAGATAATTAGATTGTTAGAAATTAGTATAAATAGAGCTTAGAAGATTCAAGGGACATCAACTACATAGAAACAAAGAAGAAAGTGAGATAAAAACGGTTGAAAAAAGCGAAAATGTTTTGTAACTATATGATACTTTGCAGGAACATTTAGTCTAGAGGCTTAAGAAGGTCAGAGGTGAGTAAAACACTCTTAAAACTTCCATGGTATAATTTTTTTGAGAATATATAATTTTGTTTGTGCTTTTGATTTAACGAGAGAGAAATTTATCAGTAAGAATATCGTTGAATTATACTTGAAACCTTAAATATATTATGTATGATATTAAATAGGTTTTTGTGACGGTAATTATGTTCTAATACCGTGACGGTTCATTCTATTTGCCTTTTGCACAAAATTATTATTTTGATGGGAATTTGATGTTTCAATTGTCTTTGGTGGTGTAAGCATAAGCAAAAAAATTTCGTGTGACTGCAATACTCTTAAAATTGGCAAACTGTTTTGCAATAACATACAATCCTTATGTATTAGAGTTTGCTTTTAATTAGAACCATTAGGTGGTAAGATCCTTGTAGAATAATAATAAGTGAGTAATATGCACATTTGGCTTCATTAAAGTTTCCTAAAGCATATGATTATGGCTTAATTATAATAAATTTAAAATCAGTTTGAGTGGTTATAGTTTAATTGATTTCAAACAAAAAGCTTTATAATGCTTATATATATGCACTTGGATATACATGTGATCTAAAGAGTCCTTGTAGGTGGTGAGATGCATTTTAGATATTAGATTTCATTGATGATAGATTTTATACTTGATTGCTTATATATATTATTAATATTATAATCTATTAATTGATGTTTATAATTTATAATTATAAAATTAATTGAGATTGGGTAGTGGTTGTGTGGTGTGTGTTTATAATCAATAAAATTGTGATAGGTTCTTGGTTGATTTAATTAATCGGGATATGTTTGATATCATGTTTTTGATATATAATTGTTTGATAATATGAGATTAAGTTGGTGCTCCACATTACAAGAGATTGATATAATTTTTTCGAGGAAGAAATATATCTCTACATGAGATTGAGGTGGTGCTTCACATAATTGAGATTGAGGTACGTAACTTCTTCGAGGAAGAAGTATATCTCCATATAAGATTGAGTCGGTGCTCCACATTATTGAGAATGAGATAACTTCTTCAAGAAATATCTCCACATGAGATTGATCTAGCACTCCACATTATTGAGATTGAAGTAAATTTTTTGGAAAAGGAGTATATCTTTACATAACACTTGAATGCCATAGAATTTGATTAATTTAGGGTGTGTAGATTGATTGTGATATTGTCAATGATTAATTATTGTTATGTGAAAAGATATGTGTGATGATGTTATAATATTTGAGAAAACTACTATTTAAAGATATTTATGACTAGTATTATTTTAGAAGAATGTGGATATCATAGTTGATTTTTTCGGTTATTGTGCTGTCTAAAAGCAAACGTTGTTTGCAAAATATTTTATATTGTGTGTTTTATTCATTAAGAGTTATATATCTCATTAGATAGTATTATTTTCAAACCATGGAGATGAGATTAGTGGGATAAGGAGGCTTGAAAATTTGTTATCTCATTTATCTAGTTTGATTTTTTAGACCTGCTAGGATTTATTAGAATAAATGATCAATTGTGACTAAATAGATTTTATTGTTTCTTAATTAGGATTATTAGTAGTCATATGAGTATTAGATCTCTTGATTCAGTTTATACACAAATGGATTATATTGGATATTTCAATATACTTAGAGTATGATTTAGACCTCTTTGGCTTTGGAAATTTAATCTTTAATAAATTTATATATGATTTATTATTGTAATGAATTACGTTACATTATCCACTTTATCAAATATTATTTATTTTGTATAAATATATCTCAAAAATAAAAAGTTACTTCACTATTAATATATATTGTTAAATATATGAAAAAGTGTTGAATTTTTATATTCTATGCTTTAATTGTAACAAAATAAATAAATTATTAGATACTCTCATAGATTACTTACCCTTATTTGATAACATGTTGATTTAGTGTGGTTATTCGATTTTATTAAGTTTCTTTACGATATTACAATGACATTAAAAGAGATAAATTTATTTATTCGTGGATCATCATTTTGCATATATTATTTTTTAAAAGTCCTTACAATTTTTTAATATTTTTTTCAACAAAATTGGGAGATTTTTTTATATAAATTTAAATTTATTGAGGGATAAAATCAACTTTGTGGTGTTTATGTTATCGAATGTAGATAGTCCTATGTAGTCTGTTTTTTCTTTGGAGCTTTTTCCATTTCATTAAAAAAATCAATTTGGGTATGAATAAACTTAAAATTTATATTCTTATGAAAATTCTTTAATAATTTATATAACACTTTATGCAATCACAAATACGCATACTCAACACTTTACATATTTATAAAAGTGGATGTATAGATAAATGTTACTTTTAGAAAATGCTATGAATGCTTCCTTGAAATTGAGAATAGTTAGGATTAAATAATTATATTTAAATTAATAATTTTAATTATCTAAAAATTATTATAAATGCTTTCTTAAAATTTTAACTTTGAAAACTATTATAAATAATTTTTTAAAACTCAGAATAGTTGTATGTAACTTAGTAATTTGAAATTAAGTAATTTTAATTAATAGAAAATTTTTATAAACTTTTAAAAGATGTTATAAATGTTTAATTTAAATTGAGAACATTTGAAATTAAATAACTAAATTCATATTTACTAACTATCATTGTTTAAAAAATGTTTAAAAAAATTCTTTGATTTTTTTATTAATTATTGAAAGTGATATATAATCAAAATTAACATAAATCAACATGAATATAATATCATATTGAATTATAATAGTTTAAGCAATTTTATATTTTTTCAATTAATTCACTTAATTTTGTTTTCAATATTTCTTTTATAGGATGTTAAATTAAGTTCTATATTGTGGACATTTGAATTGATTTTAGATTTTTTTCAATAATATTTTTTTTAAAATAATATAAATTTGTATATAATAAAAAATAATTTCCCCTACAACCGAAGTCAATTCAAAGTGTTATGCTAAAATTTACAACTATATAAGATACTACCACAACAACCAGCTAGAGGCAACAACAACAAACACCAATAAACAAGCAATTATCCTATGCAAATAAGCAATTATCTTACCCCTCTCATCTTAGATTTTGGAAATGTATTATTGCTAATTATTTCAGAATAATAATTTACGATTATCCCTTCTCTTATCATGAAGATGAAAACTATTTTTCTTTGATTTATAAATATTTATCGTTTTTCCTAATCTAACACGATACATACTAAAAAAATCGTCCCCATTGCCATCCACGACTCCTAATCTGCTAACATTACCCCCAATTTGGCTACCTTCAGTGTGCATTCATCTGGATAGTGTTTAACTGTCACTCGTATTTCTTAGGCATGTCTCTAAACCGTGTTGATCTAATACCAAAACTACCTCCTGGCTTCTATTGTGTGGATTCATTTGGTTCGATCGCATGATAGGAGTAATTTTTTTGGACTAAATTTTATGGAGTGGGTGAATTTTAATGTCCACAATGATCTGAGCAATAATCAAGAGGGGGGTTGGGCTGAAGTGTGGGCTTCTGCTTGTTATTTTATGTGGATGTGGCGTAACAAGCATGAGCATCAAGATGATTTTATCCGGCCTCATAAGCCTTGGAGTCAGATTATAAAGGCTTGTCAGGAGTATGTTGACTGTAGAATATGTAATACTTTTTCCAAGGAGTCATGAGATCTGAAATCATGGTTCGTTGGTGTCCTCCAAGAAAAGGTTGGGTGGTTGTTGTTTGTGTCTTGTGAAGTATTTCAAATGTTGCAAGTCATTCCGCATACATCTAAGGAATTTGTTCAGTACACAGATAAATCTGTAAAGATAATGTGTCTAATTCAAGTCTCTAGTCTAACTTTTGCCTTCATAATTACTGTTCATTGTCTTGTAGCAGTTTCTACTCCTAGGATAGTTTTAGTTTTTTATTTTTATTTTCATTTTTATTTTTAGAACTTTTTAAGAATCGATCCTAACATAACGATGAAGTTGTGTCTTGTGATTGATCATGGATTCGAATATGAAAACTATCTTTATACATATGTAAGGATAAGATTCATTTGGATCCAGTTGAATATAAAATAAAAATATCAAAATCACCTTCTAATCTCCTTATAATTATCCCTAATCATAATTACCCCGGTAAAAAGTAAAAACACAGGCAATGCAATGTGTGAGATGTTGATCACGCTAGCCAATAGGAATTGATCATACATCAAGATTGACCACTCTAGCCACTAGAAACAAGCCATATCAGAATGGAAGACACGTGTACCCCACATATTGCAACAACAGTCACAAGCATAGGTTTGGAAAGCTTTTTTTTTAGTTAAAAAAAAGAACAAAATAAAATCATAACGAAAACGAAACCACGAATAACCCAATGTATCATCATCCTCTGAATTCAACTCGCTCGCACATGGGAATTGATTGATCAGCATCAACCAGATCTGCGACTGCGTTCGATTGGGCACTAACTATTATTCAGTAAGTCCCCTCGCAATCGAATTTGCAATTTGAGATTTATCACTGCAATATTCAATTGCATATATTAATTTCTTCAATTTTTTAGTTGCCCGTGACCCTCCATCAACAACGAATTTCAATGGGGGTTTTGTTTTATACTTTTACGATTTTTGTCTCAAGGATTTAATTTAGAGTAGGTTTTTTCATTTGAAGTTGCTGCAGCTACTACTGTGGCACAACATTAAGCTTTTAGTTGAATCAGGTGCATCTTTTGTTTTCAGCATATTATTTTTGTCGTGTATCAGGGTTTAATTTTTTTTTTCCACCACAAAGGATAAGTGTGGGTTCATATGCTGTATGTTAATGGGTACTTCTTAATTCTTATGGGTTTGTTTGTTGGTTCTGAACATGAATTATCAGAGAAGAGAGTGAGATGAAAATGCTCAAGTGGGTGGATCAGTGGACTAGATCATCATATATTAAAAATACGAATGTAGGGAAGTGTTTTTTGGGATCTAGGGTTTTCACTCGAATACGGAACTTTTTGTGTGTTAGTTCACAAACTAGCAGGCTGGGCTTGTTTATGTTATCACGTGATGCAATAATAGCTTGATGTGGTTGCAGTGGCCACCATTATGGCGGCCACATCATGTGATGTCGTCTGCAAAAATCTTGCATTGGATTTTGAATTTCAATGAATTTTGGTTATGTTTCCTTTTGTCCTTCTTATCTTCCGAGGTCATCAGCACGATGCTTTGCTATTGAAGCTATAATTTACTTCATATTTCTGATTCCATTGGGTAGCTTAATCTTTCAAGATGTCAATAGTTCAAAATTAATCTGTGAAGATTTCACCTTTGGAGTCGTTTGGAGATAAAAAAAAAAAACGAGAGCCTTTTTTGCTTTGTTTAGTGTTGAAAGATAAGAAACTGTAAGATGTTTGTTTGTGTGCAAAAGCTCCTGATGCACAGGGGATGATAAGGAGGAGGATAAGTTTTACTTCTTTATTGCTCTAAATATTGTTAATAGAAAGCTGATGACTGTCATTATCAAGGATATCAAAATTGAGTGTTAACTCCAGAACTGTACGAGTTTATGATCCAAGCAGCCTCCATTTAGCCAAAACGCTTCCAGAATTGTTTATGCACAGGCTCAGACTTGCTCAAGCTCACAGTTCAGGGGTGATTTCATGATTTCATTTGGGCACCATTTGATTTGTCGAAAACAATTCCTTGTTGTAGCTCTGCTTTAAGGCAACACTAAATCAGAAACTTAGGTTTGCAATTTTCTCTAGAAGTCACACATGTCTTCAATCAAGAGCACCCATAACCGGACGCAAAGTTGAAGACGACGACCCAGTCGCAAATTGAATTAGAAGGCAAGGTGCAGCACAATGGGTTGAAGTTTATCTCACGATTTCACCCATTCTTGTAAAAAGTTCACCAAGATCATCCATTCAGAATTTCATGTTCCTGTTCACAATTTTAAAATCGTCTGTCTAATCTCCCAGTTGACTATTTCATTTTCGAGTCCATCTTTCTCTTCCACCCATTTTGACTCGTTGACGATTGAGTGGCTTTTCTCTGTTTTGTCTGTGTTCTCTGTTATAGTATATTATGGCTTCTTTCTGTTATAATTTTATTTTGTTGGCCATTAGAACTATATTATTTTGTTCTATTATAATATATTTTTCTAATGTTAATTGTTATTATTTTAGAAGTAATATGTTATTTGCAGTTTTTTTTATATTATTTTTATAATAGGTAAACTTTACTCAAGTTAAGTTTGTGAGTCAAATTTACATAAACTTGAGTTTGACAACCTTGGTCTTTACGATTAAACCTGTCTACTCATTTATAAAATAATGAGATGAATGTCCTGTAAATAATATTGAATTTTTGAGTGATGAGTTGAATCCTGGTATTAATTGTCAGTCATAAACTTGTAACATCTAGACATGAGAATTTATTACATGAAAGAAATCAAATAAATTCTTCAATAATAACTCAATTAATTTCTTCATGTATATGGTTCCAGATAGGCTGTCTTTACCTCCAGTAACTTCAAAGGAATCCCTGTGCCCCAGCCATGGCTGCACCGTTTTTCTCAACGCCCTTTCAGCCTTATGTTTATCAGGTACTTGCATCTCACCCTTAACAGCAATTTCTTTTTCTTCCTTTTTTGAACTTGTCTTGACTCCAATCAATTGCTTTCTGTTAATCTTGATTCTAGAATATGTTAGATGCATTGATGGCTTCTCAGCTAGGATTGTAATTTGTGAAATTGAAGTACTCCCGAAGATCAATTTGTGTTTCTTTTAAATATTGCTAAGTTTTTGCAATTGAAGTTGCTGTTTGTTGATTTCAATGATTTGACAGGATGGCTTCATTGTATGATTGACAATATTTAATTGAGTTCAGGATCATGATAATTTGCTCCTTTGGCCCATGCCTTCATGAAACTTACATATCTCCTCTGGAATGTGCAAAGTGATATTGTGTAATAAAAAACTTTTTTTTTTAGTGTTTGGTGCAGTTTTAAGAAAAGTTAAAATTGATAAGTTGGTATGCTTTTATTGTCAAAAAGCTGACTACATATCCTAACACACAAATTTAAGAAAAAGGAAAGTTTCTCAATGTGTTTATTCATATATTTGCTTGTAAGCATTATTTATCAACTATCAAGGGTGTTTCAATGCCCCTCAACTTATTATGGAGTAGGATTTCTATCATAAAAGGAAAGGCCTAACATTATACCAATTATGCTTATAATCTTTCGGTGATTTTTTCATGTTATGCTGTTTAGAGTCCGCAAGATGCAATTATACCTTTTCAGATTTTAGGGGGTGAAGCTCAAGTGGTTCAGGTATGTGTAACCATCTTAAGTTTAAAATGTCAATTTTTTGTAACTTGTTCTTTTATATTGTCTCTATGACTGTAATATCATTTTTCATTCGGTTCTTGCAATGCAGATAATGTTGAAGCCACAAGAAAAAATCATCGCAAAGCCTGGTAAGTTGTTGAGCACTTTTTAATTCATGGTTCTTGAATTTTTTTCCTTGATGATCTTTCTTCACAAAGTTTCAAATGAAAATTTTGTGCTGTCATTTTGAATTTTAAGTATCAAGTGCATGCTTGCTTGAATATGAAACTGATCCAAAAATGTTTTATAGATAATAATGAACATTGCCATGGAGGGTGAGCCTTGGCGCAACAGTAAGGTTGCTGCCTTGTGACTTGGAGGTCATTGGTTCAAATCCTGGAAACAACCTCTTTGATTGTGGGGATAAGGCTTCCTATATTTATCCCCACCCCATTGGTCATTAAAAAAGGCGTGAGACCCAATTCTTTTGTTGTTTCCAATAAATTCCAGTCGATAAAAGAGAGTATGTTGTTAGCATTTCTCTAAAATAGTTTGAGAAGTACCTGATATAAAGAAAATAAATAATGAGTAATGAGTAAGTACTGAAAACTACAAAATCACGAGTGAGACCCACACAATTTTGTAAGGCCAAAAGGTGTATAGAAAAATGGATAATGAGTCCCTAGTTCTTAAATTGATTTATGACCTGTTGGTTGCCGAAAAACATGTTTGTGACTTTTTTTTAGCTCTCCCTAATTCTTAAATGGGGAAGTATCATCAAGTATGAGTTACCTGGAAGTAAATTTTAGTTGGAGTGGAGCTGTGCAGATAATTTATTTTGTTTTCCTAGTAGTCCTCATTGTGATACTGATATCTTTTAATGTATATTGATACCAATAAATTCACCCACATTTATGTCTCTATGCATACATAACTTGTACAAGTTGGTATTTGTTAATCACACTATCAATATTTTAATGGAATCTCTGTGCTATTTAATTGTAGGTTCCATGTGCTTTATGTCTGGATCCGTTGAAATGGAAAATGCCTACCTTCCAGAAAATGAAGTAGGCATATGGCAGTGGTTATTTGGCAAAACTATAACTAGCATTGTACTTCGCAATTCTGGACCAAGTGATGGATTTGTTGGAATTGCTGCACCTTATTTTGCAAGAATCCTTCCGGTTTGTGCTGACATGCCTCTCCAAATTAGTTAAATAATTCATTGTTACTCTTGTTTTATTTCTCAAAATTCATCATCTGAAACACATTTGTATCCATCTGACTGAATTTCTCTTCATCTTTGGTTGTGTCTGTTACTTATTCAAATACAGATTGATTTGGCAATGTTCAATGGAGAGATTTTGTGTCAGGTATAACTAATTTGTTTGCACTTGTTGTTTGATTTGATTTTAAATATTAAAAATTGATTTCTATAAGTTTATTGTTTTCTTCAATTTTCTTTTAAATCTGAAACAGAAAATACGAAATAACCTTGTTTTGAATTTTTTGTAGCCAGATGCTTTTCTTTGCTCTGTCAATGATGTGAAGGTTAGCAACATGGTTGATCAAAGGGGACGGAATGCTGTTGCTAGTGCTGAGGTGAGATAATTGGGATGTTTCCCATTATTAGTATTGTCTTTGTTACTAACTTGGGAAGTTAGGGGTTCATTTAGCTTGAGAAAACATTTTTTGCAATGTTTTCTCAAACCAGATCCGCAGATCTCCTTGTCATATATCTCCATATCATTTGTCTAAGACCATGTTCTTTTTGTAGGGATTCTTGAGGCAAAAGCTATCTGGCCAAGGGCTTGCATTCATATTAGCCGGCGGATCTGGTATTCTTTTCTTCTAGATTGATACATGCTAATAAAGTTTTTTTTTTTTTTCCCCATTGCATCTCATACCAACTTCTGAATTCATCTTATGTGAACTTGATTAAGATCTTGCGAGTATTTTCTATTTTCTTTTCCACCATACTCCTTTGTTATCTCTCACTGGGGTGCTCTATTGGATTCTGTTTATTGTTAGTTGTACAGAAAAATCTTGAGATCGGTGAAGTTCTAGCTGTTGATGTTTCTTCCATTGTTGCTGTGACAAGTGCAGTCAATATCCAAATAAAATATAATGGTTCTGCAAGAAGGACAATGTTTGGGGTAAGTAGCTTCTGTGTCTCAAGCCTTTTTATAATTTTATGTTCCCAATCAATACTCTGTTATCTTGAAGATTTTCTTTGGTATTTTTTTGGTTGTGATGGCTCATGAGCTATGCATGTTTGGTGTCTCCCTTCTCCCCTGATAATGGCAGGATTTGCTTCCAATTTTCAAGTCTTCTACGCTCATTGCTAAAGACTTTACCTGCTGACAGCTTCAGTAGTAAACTTAGTAATCATTTGAGCATTTTTTTAATCGACAATGCTAGTTGCTAATTTTTGTTAGTGGGAGGGATTCAAAACCACGACCTCTTCCTATCTCTTTCTCCCTGCAAACCTCTCTAATCATTTGAGCATGTTAGCTGACAAAAATTGTGAGTTTACTGTTTACATTTCTAAACCAACCATTCAAAGCTTTTAGGCATTGTTTGGGAGTTAGGAGGGGAAGGGAAGGAAAGAGATTCAAGGGAAAGGGAGGGGAAGGAAAGGGAGGAAAATGAGGGAAGTTCATTTCTCCTTGTTTGGGAGTTAAAAATATATTAAGAGAGGGAAATAGAGAGTTAATACGAAATTTTTACAATTTTTTCCTTATTGAAAAATTAATAAATTCTATATTTTACACTGACTAGGGTAGGATAGTAATTTTATTAACACTGACGGGTATAAGATAATAATTTTAGTTACTTTTCCTTCTAAAAACCCCCCAAATAGGGGGGACAACAATTTTAAGGTTTTGGAGGATTTCAGAGGAGTTTTGAAAATCCTCAAATCCTTTCCCTCAAAAATTAAAACTCCCAAACAAGGAGATGTCTCTACCTAAACCTTTCCCTTCCCTCCCTTCCCCTCCAAAATCTCTCTCCCAAACAAAGCCTTAGAGTGGGGTGTAGTTACACCCCCTCACTTTAGAGAAAATCAAGGAGTAACTTCTTCATAATCATAATTTGTTATCTATATAGGAAACAGAATGGGTCCAACCCTTCCTTGGACACCGAGCATTCTAGGAGTTTTGTAGCACTATGCTACCCTTTTTTATGCCCTTCCTTGGCCACACAATGAATCCAATCCGTCTACAAAAATTCTAACCCACATGGATCAACTAGATCCTCGGTAGTTGGCAAATTATATGCTATAATAACAACGATGATACAGGCTATAGCCACCTTTTATCATCCACTGTACTAGCATTTTCCTAATGGGGACCACCATGCCACCCTTGATCTTCATGCATAGCTTTCTCCTAACATGCATCTTCCAACACCCATAATTTTCTCTAGAATGTGGTGTATATGATTACTATCTCGAAATTGCAGGGTGACAATGCTGTCACAGCTGTTCTAACAGGACCAGGCATTGTGTTCATACAAAGTTTACCTTTTCATCGATTCTCTCAACGAATTGCTAGGTAACAAAGCGAAAGTAACAATATCAGTTGAATAACTGTCATGGACTTTTTCTTCCTCCTACTTCTACTTGCATGCTTTCATTTTTATCCCTTTTTTAATTTTCAAGCGATTTTGTAACATAGTTCATTTTCTGCTTTTCAGGGCGGTGACATCACCCAACATGAGGGAAAATCCCAAGTTTTTGATACAGATTGCAGTTTTCTTTTTTCTGGCGTATATTGTCATTGTATCTTCATTAATATTAACAGATGTATGAAATTCAGTTTGGTTTTTCTTTAGTAGTTTTTACTTTTCTCTTATCTTACCATATATAGTACAGGAATGAGGGAGAGGGGGTGGGGTTCAGATTTTTTGTTGGCAGATCTTTATGCCAATTAAAAAAAATCCTAGTAATGTCATTATGTCTATCAATAAAATAGGATTGATTTGATTTTTTTAGTAGACTAGTCGATTTGAACAACTTTGTCGTTCTTATGATGTTGTGGATTATTTTCAACTTTTTAATTTTATTATTTGGAAGAATTAAAAAACACAATCTAGTGGATGTATAAAATTGAAATATGTTACATCACACGATAACAAAATAACTACATTCTTTTAATTCCGTAAACAAAAAATCTAAATTCTTTTAAGAGTTTAATATCAATGAAAAATTTTATACTGTTAATTAATTAAAGATCACTATAATATTTTAAGGTGGTGATCGTAAAAGTTTTCAAAGTTACTATAAAACAACTGTTTTTCTTAAGATTGGAAATACAGCAATTGAATTAGTTTCTAAAAATGTATTATTCATATAATTCTTCCTTTATACAAAGTAAATATTTCACAGGCATTTATATTTTAGTCATGGTCATGGAGAATGGTAACAAGTGACTAAGAGATCCTAGACAAAGAATTAAAAATTTAGAATTGTTTCTTTTATGAAAAAGCATTGTTAAAGTTCTGCAACTTATCAATTTGGTTCTTTATATTTTTAAAAAGAATAATTTATTTATTGGTTCAATTTGATTCTTTGTCAATTTTGAAATAATGATGTTAATAATTTTAATATAATGACACTTAAAAATTACCACAAAATTATGGACCTAAACGTTTTCCTTATTCATGTAATGAACAAAATGATAATTGTTAATTGTTACAATAATGTTTAAAAATTATAAATATTAAAACTCCCTTTGCAAAGAATGTAAAATTTTGTGCTCATTTTTCTTTCATATGGCTACATGAATCTTAGAATTGATTATGAAGTTTTATAATAAAAAAATTGACTAAAGACTTTTGTAGATTGATACATTCCAATTAAAAGGTCTTCAATTTTGCAACAAATAAAAATAAATAAATTGAGGGGTTATGTTACACTTGGGTCATAGAAAATGGGTTTCTTCAACCAGATCAATTTGTTCACTTTCGTTTTTGACCAAAATGAAACAACTTTTAAATATGTTACTTTCATGGGAGGAACAATGTGAATCTCAATAGGTGACATCCTCAAAGTATTTATATAACTTCATACCTAGAACTTAAATTTGAAATTTCTAATTAAGGTAAACTAACCTCACACCTTCATGTGTTTGGTGATTAAATATACATTATTTAAGTTGAAACTAGATATTGAGTTTTGATTTTTTATTTATTTTTTCATATATTACGTATTCAACTATTAATCTCTTATTACATCTTAAAATATTTGTAATTAAGTATGAAATAAAATAAAACTATATTCTTAACTAAATAGCATACTTTTTATTATACTATTGATTGGTGTAGTAATATTATTGTGTATTTTTAACTATCACTGCATGTTACTCCTGTTGTTATTTTATACAAGAAACAAACAATTATTTCTTTAAAATTAATAAAAATAGGTAAGTTAGTTAATTTAATTAATAATATCATAAATTTAAATCTTATTCCAAAAATAATAATAATAAATAGTGACAATATTTAATGACACCATGATGTTTTTTTCATCAATTAATGTACTTATATTTGTAATAGGTCAATAAATACATCCATTTGCATGGAGAATGAATAAAAATCTTTCACAACAAATTAAGGGTATGGAAGAAATTTAGCAAGAAATACATTTTAAAGAGAGTTCAAGTTTCTTATAATTATAACCAAAATAATAGATTTATTTGTTTCTTATAAAAAGGTCTAGAGGGAGTAATTTAAATATATATATATATATATATATATTATGATAAACTAGTGTGATGACTATTTTTTTATGATAAATAAATTATGTAAATAGTGTGATGACTATTTTTTTTATGATTAATAATTATGTGAGTTAAGTCTCGAAGACTCTTTAGGCTAGGGCATGCCTTATAAGACTCAATGAACCTTTCCAAATGTACTTACAAATTACTAACAACAAGGTTTTCACATCAAGTGAGATTCGAACCCACATTCTTATGAGAATCATGAATTTGTTTCCAATTGGACCAATCTTTGTTGGTGTGTGATGGTTAAAATGAATAGTATAATATACACAAAAAATCCTAAACACAATAGTAGCTTTTTTTAGGATAAATAGTTATTTTTATCCCTGAATGTCTAAAGTGTTAAAAAATTTATCCTCGAAAACTGAAAATTCAAATTTTAATGAAAGAGTTTAGTGGCACTGAGGGACGAAAATATCACAAAAATGATTATCAATATGATTACTGAATAAATTGGACCAAAATGTCCATAAGTTTCCATTGAAACTAATTTGTCAGACTCCAAATTTCATTTTATTTAAGAGTAAAATATAATTTAATTTTCATTTCCTCCCCTTTTTCATCGTTGCAAGCATAACATTTCAATAAATACATAAAATAATAGGGAAACAATCATAAGTTAGAACAAACATAATAATAAGCATAACATTGATTAATAAACATACTTTATCTGTTGTTCTGAAATTTCTACTATGACAACATTAGATAGTGACAAAATCAAGTTGGGTCTCATTTTTTTGTAAGGATTAACTTAATGATTATGCATTTTTGTTTGAGTCTCATATTTTGAGTAAGGTATTATCACTTGAAAAATTTCAAAGCAACAAACTGATTATACTTATTAATCAATATTATGTTTATTATATTTATCCTAACTTATTGTTTGCTTTCCTATTTTTTTTAAGTGTTTATTATAATATTATGCTTACAATGATAAATAAGGAGAGAAAATGAAGATTAAATTATATTTATCCTTAAATTAAATATATTTGGGGTATGACAATTTAGTCCAATGAAAACTTACTAATATTTTGATCAAATGAAAATTTACTAACATTTTGATCAAATTTATTCAACAGTCATGTTGACATTCAATTTTTTTAACATTATCGTTCATGTATCATATAGACTCTTTCATAAATTGATAAATTTATCGCATTTTTTTTACTTTCAAAAATGAAAATGACTGTTTACTTTTTTTTAAGAGACAAAATTAACTAATTTCAATAAGTGTTTGAATACAATATGAAATATGATTGAAAACTTTGGAGCTAGCATTCAATCTTGTTGTCCTAGCCAAGGTGTGACCAACATGATTTGGCTTGTCTCCCACAAAACTCACAATAGAATTTGTAACTAATGTTAAAGCTTCTCTACATTTTCCTAAAATGACATGAAAATCTGATACACCATTAGAGAAGTTAAAAATGTCATATATTACTGTCTTGCAATCCAATTCAAACGTGGCATTTTAAAGATTCATTTCTGTTGCCCAACTAATTGCTTGAAGGAGACCTCATGTCTCAACTACTTTGGGTTCTAGAATGCCTGTATGCATGTATACTCGTTTTTGCTGATATGAAACTCCCATGCTCATCTCGTAGCACCATACCCAACCCGATAAGCTTTGATGATCGTTGAAAATGACGACGTACGTCAACATTGCATTTTAACCTGACAGCTTCAGGCCGCTAGGTTTCTTCCAAGAACGCACCTGCTGAGTTGAGTGATGTTGGTCATGAGGATGATTGTTGCACTAATGCACTCTACACCATTCTGCAATGTATTGATATGCCAAGGAAAATGCAGTTATCGGATTCACTTCCTTATCTTCCCATATCATTTCGTTCCTACATCTCCAAATGCACCCTCTACTTTAATATGGTCATTCTCTAGCATGTTCTCCATTAGATGATGATAGTCTTCAGTCTTGCCAAACCGCCATATGATATTGTCTTCTCCAGTAACGTTCAATATAGGGATATTTTGGCTCTCTTTGGCATCTTCTTGGTTGAAAATTTGCTCAACATGCAATATTGGTTCTCCAAGACATAAAATCATGGTTGATGAGAGTGCTTACCTTGAGCTGTTTTATTATATTATATTATATATCTGCCAAAAGACACTAAACGATAATGGTGCAAATAAATTTTTAATGTTGAATGTTACAAAACAATTGAATGACAATGAAAAAGTAATAAACTTAACTTAGTGAATAATGATAAAAGAAATAAAAAATATGGTTTCTTCAACAAAAAAAATGAATTGAATAACCAAATATATCAAAGTAAAAAGAAGTAAGAAAAATATCAAAAAGAAATTATACAATAAATCAAATATTTTAATGCGAACGTTACACAGTTTTTATGATTTTTTTTCATATGAAGTATGGATCGTTTATATATATATTTACATTTGAAAACCATCTAACATGTGAATCAAGAGTTTGACTCTAAATTTATTGCTCATAATAATTTTATACATGTTCTAGACAAAAAAAAAATACTAATATTTAAATTTGAAAATTTATTTGAAATAAGTAAAGTAAAAGATTTGACAAGGTTAATACACGCACATTGTAAGGACCCTCATCTTTGGCCCAGGTTTCTTCAGTTAAAAACCTAGTTTTAGGTGTGGCACGAGTCGCGCCAGACCCATTGGCTGTGGCGCTGATGGCGCCAGGACGGCGCTGGTGGCGCCAGACATTCGGCAAGGTCACGCTTTTAGCGTGGCTATGGCGCTGAAAGCGTGGATTGGTCGAGAGGTTGGTGTGTGTAGTGCCAAGGGCCGCTTGGGTCGCGCCATAAGTGCCCTGGAAAATCCAATTTCTCTGGTTTTCCACGCGGTCAGCACCAGGAGCAGCGCTGATAGCGCCAATTGGTCGAGGGAGTTGGCGCGGATGGCGCCACAGGTTCTGGAAGCTGACGCTGTTAGCGCCAGATCACCGACATTGTGGCGCGGATCACGCCAGACCTCGGGTAGGCTGAGTATATAAGGCCAAGACACGAAAAGCTGAGGGAGAAAACAGTTTTCTTTTTCCCTCAACCCCTAACCTCCATTGTTGACCTCCCCAAGCTTCCCAGGACCTCTTTGCTTGATCTAAACACCTCCCTATGACCATTAAACTTGAGAGAAACCTTTGAAAGCTATAATCCTTCAATTTGCTCCCTTGAAAACCCCTTGTGAGTGAGAATTGAATTCTCAAGAAAAACTTAGAGAACTTGAGAGTGGCGAGGACCCACGGCTTGGAACTGACACCAGAGCTCGAGAAAGCTGTCTTGAGGTCGTTTTAGTCACCACTGAGGTAAGAAACTCGAGTTTCCCCGGTTGATTTGGGATTTGGGGTTTTCCTGTGAATAGTGACCCACTTGAGCTAGGGCTAGAATTAGCCCAGGGTCCTATAGAGAAACTTGCTCAGGGCATGGTAGTGATGAAGGATTAGCTTTCAGTTTTTGAATTGGATAACTTTGAATCATGGTTCTGTATATGCCTGTGTGACTTGTGTAGAGTCACTTGTTGATGGTTCTCTGATATGTTAGAGCCTTGATTGGGATGGTATGAGCCTGAGAGGCTAATTGAACGGTACCTGTGTTGAGGTTAGACCGTTCCATGGATATATTGAGTTATAAGGCTGATATGAGTTGGGCTTAGACATGTGTGCTTTGAGTCTGGAATGACTCAAATGATTAGTATGCAGCCTTAGTAGACCTTGAAGAGGTCTATGAACAGCCTGGTGTTGGCTGAGCTTGATTGAACCCTAGGATAGAGGAATTCTGTATATGATATGTTCTGTGCTTGGATGCCTGTGGATTGGTTTTGATATGAATATATGCCTTGATTAGGTCGTGATTGTGAGATTGTTGGTGGCGGGAGCCACAGAGCAGGTACCGAATCACAGATTGAGACCTTGCCAGGTAAGTTCAGTGTCCCTGGGGATGAATTCCCATTTTGGTTGCATACCACACTCTTGGGGAGTGTTGGTCATGATTCATGATGCATGCATTGGTTGTTGCATTGCTTATAATGATATGTATGCATTTGTACTGGATGAATGTATGATGTGATTGAGATATATCTGTTGGCCAATAGATGAATACAGGCATTGAGGAGCTCTGCCATGTATTCAGGCGTTGAGGAGCTCCGCCAGGCATTGAGGAGCTCTGCCATGTGTTTAATATGATATTGACGTTGAGGAGCTCCGTCAGGGCGTTGAGGAGCTCCGCCAGGCATTGAGGAGCTCTGCCATTTGTATGATCATGATATGATGAGGGCCAGAGGGCCAGGCCAGTGGGCCAAGCTTGATATATTTGCCTGATGTGTGTATTGTGAATTGGTGGGCCAGGGTGGGAATGATTTCCTAAGAACCCTGAGCTTACTGAGATATGTTATCTCACCCCGTGTGGGGATTTATGATTTCAGGTGACCATTCTGGAAGAGAAGATCAGTCTCAGGGCAGAAGGCCCAGTAGAGACTAGGCTGCTTGACGGATGAGCAGACAGAGAGAGCTTGAAGGCTCCATTTTGGTCTTGTTTCTATTATGTACCCTGGGGAAGGGTTGTATAGTTATGTATACCCTCGAGGAGGGTTGTTATTCTTTTGTATCACCACGGGGTGGTGAAGACACTGATGTATATGACTATGTACAGAACTATTTGAGATTATGACATAAGACTTTTCCCTGAGTATTATTGTTGTGTATTTGACTATCTGCCTGTATGTTTAAGTTATCTGTCTGTATGATGTATGATATGAGAAACTTGATCAGCAGAAGTGTGAAATATATGTCTTGTGTGTGTATTCAATGAGTTATGTTTATTCCATACATAATGAATTAAGAAAACGACTCTGTGCTTCCGCTGAGTTATATAAATTATGTTTTAAGCGTTCATCTGATATTATTAATGATAACACGTCGGAGGCCTACGGGGTGTTACACACATAAAATCCTTTATTTAATGAATCTGCTTTGTTGAATCAAGAAAATATCTTTTAATTAATGTCCATGATTTAGAAGATTTTGGACCAATTAAAATATCTTATTACTGATATACGATTACGAATAATTATGAAAATTTGATATTTTTTATCTTAAAATAAGCAAGTGTTATATTTGAGACAAAAGTTATTTTAAAATAATATAATATTTAATTTTTTAATGTAACATTAATAAAATTTATTTTAATAAATATCATTTTAAATTTGAATCTAATATTGTTATTATTATTTTTATTTATTTAATAAGATTAGTTTTATAAAATTATTATTTTCTTTTTTTATTTAATTAATTTTTCTTTTGTTGCTTAAGATTAGACTTGTTTTGGTGGGAAGGGAATCCACCAGAAGGAAATTATTGTAAAGAAAGCGGTAACAGCGTGTAATTTCCAAACCCAATCGCGCAAAAAATAAAAACATGACTCGTGAAGAGCAAGCAAAGCGATTCATTCAAGTTATAAAGACTACGCATTATTTCTATCTAGGTTTGTCTGGTAGAATCTCCTAAAACATCCAATCCCAAACCATCTTTCCTCTCACCCCCAAACCCTAGCTTTCACCATGCGCTTCCAATCGCTCTAACCCTATCTCCCTCTCTCCATCACCGATCTTCGATCCGCACCGCCGTTCATTTGAATCGCTTCAGATTCTCCGCTGCTTCCACCAGGAGGAGGAGTTTTTCGCGATTCCCGCTTGAAGCTTCCGTCGCCACCGATCGAAGTGATTCGCTCCGAATCCCAACGCCCTGCCGTCGAGTTTTTCGCCGAAGGAACAAATCCTGTTCTTCTTCTTCTTCTTCAATTCGATTGGATTGCACTGCTTTGTCCTAACTGTTGCTGTGGCTTCTTCGGATTTCTGATTTGGAGGGCTTTGCTGCGCTTGATTCGGATTCATCGGATTTTCGTCATCATCAATCGTTTGATAACGATCTTGTTGCTCTGATTTCCAAAGTCTCTGGAAGGAATCTCAATTTTCTCTGGATTCTGACTGCGCTCAGATTTTTTGCGACGAAGTGAAGAAGATTCGGCATCAGGTTGCTCGTGAAGAAGAATTCTGGAAGTGACATCTCGTTGTCGTTGCGGCGGTTCGATTTGTTCGATCTTAATCTTAGTAATCTGCAAGTTGAGGGGAAAAAATCAGAAAAAGTAAAGAGGAGAGAAAGAAAAAGAGATTTGATATATTGTACTGTTTGATTTTTTTTAGTTTTAATAACAGGGCCCTTTTTTATATTATTTCAGAGGCCCTTTGGTTATCATCATCGTCCTTTGTTATTATTGGTTCTAAGATAAAAAAAAAATCTTTTTTTATAGATAGAAAGAGAAATATACCATGGCGGTGTATTATAAATTTAAGAGTGCAAGAGATTATGATTCAATTCCCATGGACGGTCCTTTCATCTCTGTTGGTACATTGAAAGAAAAAATATTTGAATCCAAGCATTTAGGGAGGGGTACTGATTTCGACCTTGTGGTCACCAACGCCCAGACCAATGAAGGTTGGTTCTGATTTTTTGATTAAACTATTGTTTTTAATGACTGGGTTTTAGGCTTTTAATTCGGGGCTTAATTTTAAATTTAAACAATGAACCTTATGCAATATTCTTCTTTACCTTTAAGGAGGGGTTTCCTTGGATAAACTCACGGTATTTATCCTGTACCTCTCCAAGTACAGTTTTTTACTACTACTATGAATCTATTTGTTATTATAAGTTTGAGTTGAATTTTACCTCTCACTCCCCCTACAAAAGATAATAATAAAAAAAATGGTTAAAATTGAAAGGGCATAGATTGTTGACCTGGGTATTAAGTAAGATGAAGTTTGGCTGCAATTACAGGTGCCAACTTTGCAAAATTAGTATGGTAGTTCATATGGTAGGCTTTTGATGAATAGCATATTTACATTATTTTATAGTTGTCTGTTTGGAATTTCAGAATATCTTGATGAAGAAATGTTGATTCCTAAAAATACCTCAGTGTTAATTCGTCGGGTTCCAGGAAGGCCACGTTTACCAATTGTTACTGAAATAGAGTACTATCTCAAACCTTTAATCTCATTACTGCAGTTGAAACTTTCAGAATTAATCATGTATTGTGTTTGGATTTTTTTAAAAAGTGGGTAGTCACCAATTTGTGTATAAGGCCACAACCAGAGACTGCATTGTTCGGTTTTTAGATGAATTCTGTTCTTGAGTTGCAAGTGTCTTTTGTTTCTTTGCAGACAAAAGGTTAAGGTGGTGGAATCTGAACCTGAAAACGGAAGCTTACCAGCTGAAGATACATCTGCCATGAAATATGTGAGTCCCTTTTCTTTTTCTTTGTCTTTTATGAAAAATTGAGATGCAAACCCTTGGAAATTGAGCTCTTCATACCACTTGACAGCCTGAAGATTCAGATTGGGATGAATTTGGCAATGATTTGTATTCAATTCCTGATCAAGTGCCTGTTCAATCAAGCAACTTAATTCCAGAGGCTCCTCCTCCTAACAAAGCTGATGAAGACAGTAAGATTAAAGCCTTTCTTGATACTCCAGCCTTGGATTGGCAACGGTGGGTAAAGTATCCTCCTTTCCTTAGTTGTGGTGTTTGGTGCACCGAGTCATCACAGAATTGAAATAAGTATAATAATAATAAACAATGAAACAGAAATTACTAATTCTTTCCCACCTGCAAGGAAAGCGTGTTACCATCTCTTCAAGAGGGAATGGTGATTGCTTAACTCTGAAAAACCTGTATTGGAATAGTTATTCTAAGTTTTTCTCCTACTAGACTAATACTATGTTAGGAGATCTAATGATGGGTGGAATGGAATGAGATTGGAATTGTTATAAACTTGTAATGGAATAAAATTACCATATCCATGTATGGATATTTTAAGATGGAATCAAGAAAGTTTATATTTTATTGTTTGAGGAATCAGAAGTGAATGGAATTGTAAGAAAGATTAGGCGAGGGAAGAGAAAAATAAAGATATCCAATGGAATGGGATGGAATAAACTCCATCTGGTTCCATTCCATTTCACCCCTTTTAAAAACAAATCAATGGCAAATAATGCCATTCCATTTCCCACCATTCCATAAATTCCTACATAGCCTAAGGCATCCCATTTCTATTTAAGATCTCTTTCCATGCAGTCAGATGTGTTCTTGTTTTGGTGAAAACATTCTCATTTTGGCTTCATGATATTTATGTTATTTTTTATTTTCAATTTTGGCATGCAGTCAAGGTTCAGACTTTGGCACTGGTAGAGGCTTTGGAAGGGCTACAGGGGGACGGATGGGTGGTGGACGTGGTTTTGGTGATTTTTTTTGTCTATCTATATCTATATATTTTTAGTTAATTGCTGTTTTTAATACAAATATGTTGATCACAACTGATGCTGAGGTCTGGCAGGGATGGAGAGGAAAACACCGCCACAAGGCTATGTATGTCACAGATGCAAGGTGCCTGGTATGTTGATGTTTCTGAACTTTCTAATCACCCTCTGCTTGCAAATTGCTGCATAGCAATGTGAGTTTTCCCTGCTTACAACCCCCCCCCCCCCCCAAACTTTTGTCTAGGACATTTTATTCAGCACTGTCCTACAAATGGTGACCCGAATTTTGACATGAGAAAAGTCAAGCAACCTACCGGTATTCCAAGATCCATGCTGATGGTAAATCCACAAGGTTCCTATGCTTTACCAAATGGTTCAGTAGCTGTCTTGAAGCCAAATGAGTGAGTTCACCTTGCTTATGCTTGTCCATTCAGTCATATGTAGGCATGAAGTTGAATTTAATCTTTTCCTTACAAACAGGGCCGCTTTTGAGAAAGAAGTTGAAGGGATGCCATCAACACGTTCCATTGGGGACCTACCACCTGAGCTCCACTGTCCCTTGTGTAATGATGTTATGAAAGATGCTGTACTGACAAGCAAGTGTTGCTTTAAAAGCTTTTGTGACAGATGTATGTTTTTCATTCATCTGTTGTATTTTTAGGGTTTTCAGAATTTGAATAATATGCATTTATGCTAATGTTTCTCTGGTTTGTAGTTCTTCCTCTTTATGCAAGCAAAGAACAGTTTAGATGTTTTATGTCTTCTCTGCTTTTTCTTCCTCTGATCTATTGTGTAAAAAATCTTTTCTTGAAGCCATGTATTGTTATTTTGAAAATTTTTCAGGTATTAGGGACTATATTGTCTCCAAGTCTATTTGTGTATGTGGTGCAACAAATATTCTTGCAGATGATCTCTTACCAAATAAGACATTACGAGATACCATCAATCGTATATTGGAGTCGGGCAATAGCAGTGCTGAAAATGCTGGGAGCACTTTCCAAGCTCAAGGTTATTGAAACTATTGGTGTCTCTTACTTGGCTATTATTGATTATCATTTTTGTCTATGTTTACAGTTTTTATTTCTGATTGAGTTTTCAGATATGGAATCTGCTCGCTGTCCGCAGCCTAAGATTCCATCCCCAACCTCATCTGCTGCATCCAAGGGAGATCTAAAGGTTTCACCTGTTAATGAAAAAACAACAAATATACAGGAAACAGCTGATGATAGAAAGGCTGTTTCTGCTCCACAGCAGACATCAGAGCAAGTAAGGAACCCAAGAGCTGCTGATATATCTGAGGCTACTCACGACTCTATGAGTGTGAAGGAACCAGCCTCACAATGGAGTGCTCAGCAGGTTGAGGAAGAAGTGCAGCAAAAGTTGGTTCCTACTGAGGCTGGTAATTAGATTCATACACCCTATTTTTCTTGAATATGATTTGGCATAAAATTGGGAGATAATGCCGCAACATTGCTCTGACCTGCAAAAATCTCTCTTTTTCGTGGATTCTGTTGAGGGTGATCTCATTTGTTTTTTAAACTTTGTAGGAAAGAAAAAGAAAAAGAAGAAATTCCGTTTGCCCCCAAATGGTAAATCTGCAGTTCTATGACATGAATATTAGTATTTGTAAATGTTTCTTTAGGTTTCATTATCATGATATCATTTAGTGGTTGAGCTTGAGGGGGCATACTGAGGCTTTTGCCTGTTTTTAATAATTTGAAATAATTTTTTTTATTTATGTTGCAGATTTGAAGTGGAAAACTCCACATGACTTCGGGGCTGAGAACTATATGATGCCAATGGTTCCACCTGCTGGGTATAATTCATACTGGAATGGCATGCAACCTATGGATGGATTTATGGCACCGTATGGTAATCCAATGCAAATGATGGGTTATGGTCTGGGCCCCTTGGACATGCCATTTGGTGGTATGCCACAAGACCCATTTGGCATGCAAGGTTACATGATGCCTGGTTTCCCGCCTCATAGGTACATATTAGTATGTTCTTTTAAGATTGAAATTCAGTGCTTTCCTGCTGCCCCCTCTCACACACACAACACATATTCTGGTGAATTTGGTTTCATGTTTGTCTGACCCTATGTCGCTACATTGTTTTTTAGAATGTTTAATTGTAAGATAAATAGATAATGTTACGACTGTGTTCAGGGATCTTGCTGACTTCAGTATGGGAATGAATGTTCCACCCCCAGTAATGAGTAGAGAGGAGTTTGAAGCCCGTAAAGCTGATATGAGGAGGAAGCGTGAAAATGATAGACGTCCTGAAAGGTACACAGATCTCTCTTTGAGGGCTGTCTGTCATGTTCTGATATATGTGGTTGAGAAGTTTGATTCACATTTAACTTATAAGTCAACCACTTGAAATAGCAAGTTTAAGACATTATCATCGAATCCTGGTTATTTTTCATAAGAAAATTCAACCTCCTGCATATATTTAATATTTCATCAGTGTTTCACATTAGCATTTTCATATTGATTCTTGACCAAGGAAATAAAGATTTTTTTGGACATTTTTTATTCAGGAGTGAATTTGTTATTACTGTCCGGCCTCCAAAATAAAGAACAGGGGTTGCTATGTTTTGTTAAAATAATTGCAAAAAACCTTACATGGGATATACACTTGTCATTGTTTCATGAATTTAGTTGCCTAATTTTTTAATGTAGTTTTCTGGAGTCTGGACTTATCCCCAAATTTTGTTTCTCATTGTTTTTTAATGAGTTTATTTTCTTCTCTGAACAGGGACTTGTCTAAAGATCGAGACTTTGGTAGGGAAGTGAGCAGTGTTGGGGATGTTTCTTCAATGAAATCAAGAACTGTATGTGCTTTTTATTTTTTTAATTTTGCTCTCTTTTTCCTTGGAGTTTTATGTGCATTCAATTTTTTGGGTTTTTCTACCGGAACTTTGGCCAGAAACCTCAAGCCTGCAAAAGAGCACTGATTGCACAAGATAATCCGACTTGTTATTTATGTTCCTTAAATCATAGTAATTTTTTGCACTACATGATAATGGTGCATTGGTGTTATTAAATTTTCATGATCACAGTGTCAGCATCTCTCGCGGTCATTTTATCCAGACTTATGGACATAATTTAAAACCTTAATTTTTTAATTTTATCTCTGCAATGTGAAGCGTTTCTTTAGGCTGTGATTGGGTGGGCTGTCAAGTTTTTCTTGATTCATGCCAAGTAATGGCTGATTTTTCTGCATCTCGCTTTCCTGTTGGTAATCAGTGTTTACTGATGAGGCTGGAATAAATTGGTTCATATCAACAAGTTGAGATTCCTATATTTTGGATACATTATTCATTTATTTTGAACTTAAAAGTTGTGTAGCATATGTCTATTAATGTATGGACTGTCAACTATTATGACTTGTCATTAATATTTAATGGGCTTACTGTGGGTGAATGATTCCAGTTGGGTTCCTTTATGCCCTTGGCATGGATATAGGTTGCCCCTGCGAATATTTAGATGTGCATAATTCATAACACATCATTAATCCACCTTTTTTGGGCAAAGACTGGTCCATGTAATATTTGGTAGAAGAACCTTTTTTATTTTCCTTTTTTAAAACAAACCTCATAAGTGTTATGCTGATGATTCTTTAGCCCGACTGGTTTAATTGGCTATGGTGAAAGAGTGGGCTTCGGTTGGGCCATTTACCATCATGCTCAAAAATAAAATGAACCGTAAATAATCACGGTTGTAATGTTTATTTTTTATCTATGTAACTGATAAAACGAACGAATCGTAGGGATTGTACTTGGCGTTGTCTTGGTTATCTATTATGGTTACACCTTGATTATTTTGTTTGGTTGCTCATATGATTTCCCAAATGAATCGAAGTTCCAGAAAAGAGTAATCTTGAAAAAATTATCGTGATAGCAACAAAATCTATGAAAGGCATGCATTAGCTCTTGAAAATAAAAGGCCTACTTAGTAATTTCAAAGTTGTCTTTTCCAAAGAAATGCATTTTATTTGGGTCCAATTGCTTCTTTTTTTGTGTGATCATTTTGGGTCCAATTGCTGCTCGCTATGATAGTATTTTTATTTATTTTAATGAGTCAAATATATTTAACAGCAGTTTTCTTTTGTTTTAAAAAAAAAAAAATTGGCCATAACATTGATTTTGGTGCAGAGGTCAATTCCACCGTCCTCGGGTAGCGATTATCATAACCCCCGTTTCCATTCGGAGCGGCACTCACCTGATATATCTCCGCACGAGGTGGAGCCTCCACCTCCACGCCCAACCAAGAGAAAGTCCGACCACCACTCCGATCGCGAACGCGAAGACAGAGATCGCGACTACGAGCACGAGCGTCACCACCACCACCGTCATCACCGATCAGAATCCTCATCCAGAAGGTCATCGGAACCAGTCGCCAAAGCTTCATCCACCGCAGCCGCCGCCGCAGATCGCAAGCATAAGGCCAGCGTGTTCTCCCGCATAAGCTTCCCCGCGGAAGAGGAACTTCCTAAGAAGAGAAAAGTCACCGCTTCTTCCACAACGGAACCAGCCGCTACCGCTGCCGCTCCCGCTCCCGCTCCCACTGCCTCTTCGGCACACCTGAAGACAGTGTCGAACGGGTACTACGAAGGTAGGAAGAGCAGCAGCGCCGTCGCGGACTACGAATCCAGCGACGACGAGCGGCACTTCAAACGGAGGCCGTCGAGGTACGAGCCGTCGCCTCCGCCGCAGCCGGCGGAGTGGGAGGAGGAAGGGAGGCATTCGAGAGGAACGAGGGAGCGGAAGCATAGATGACTGGCAATTTTGATAGAGTTGTGCCGGCAGCCATTTTGCCAACGAGGAAGGGAACGGACACTGTAACTGCTAAGTGCTTGCTTTGCTCGGAGAGACGCTACATTGCCGACCATACTCCAATTCTCTCTCTTCCGATCCTTCAACTTTGCTTCTTGGAAGGAAGGAATTCCAATGTAACTTTGCTGCTGTCACTCAATCCCGTCAATTTTCAATAATTTGGCCATGTAAAATTATTACTCTTTTATTCAAATCTAATCAATTGCTATCAGCCTTCTTGTTTTATGTTTTTTTTTTCCCTTGTCAAGTGATTATGCTTGATAAGAATTTAAATATAAATTTCAAATTTTGGCTGCACTATTAACATTATCAACAACATATGACATGTTGGTCCTGTCTATAGAACACTTTCTCCAACCACATAATGTCATCTAATATAACTAAATCACGTTTTTAACAAATATATTGAAGAAATATTAACTGGATATATTTTTTAAATGATTTAATATCACTTTAGTCTACTAAATTTTACTTTAGTTTTAATTTTATTTTGGTATATTGACTTTTAAAAATTTATTTTAATTTTTTATGTTTTTCAAATATCATATCAGACTTTTAAAAATCACGTTTTTTCAAATATATCATTTGAATACTTTTTTATTTAAAATGTTTATCTCTGTTAATTTTTAAAAATTTTAAATAATTAATTTAATATCTCAGACTAAAAATATAAATAGTCATTATCTTTATTTTATTTTAAAAATTATAAAACATCATGATCCCTCATAACAACTTTAGTTGTGTAAATCTTAAATTGAGATCTTAAATCATTTTTTAGTAGATTTCGTAGTAATAAGTAGAATTGAAGATCTCTTGATATATGTACATTTTTTCCTTTAAATTAATATTTTAGATAACTTTTAATGGGTCCCACATAGATACCACTTTTAAATATTTAACTTTTGATTAAAATTAATTTAATTAAGTAATTAATTGTAATTAATAAAACATAGAAAAAATATATAAATATTAAGAAATGATAAAATTTAAATAATTTTTATTTATAACTAAATGTTAAATAAATGAAAAATATATAATATTGATAATAAAAAAAGTGCAAGACATTAATTTTAAAGAAAAATTAATTTTTATTATTTTTGTGATCGTAATTTTTCAAATATGCTCCACCAAGTCTGTTTGAAGTTGTTGATGAATTCCTCTTGTAACCATTACGCGTCTTGTTTGCAAGTATGTAGTAAAGTTAAGAGGAGCACCACGAGATACTTCAACATTTGAAATATCATTATCGACGTGATCATAATCAACATCGACATTACCACCAAATGTATCTCGTTCGTCTTCGACAATCATGTTATGCAATATAATGCATGCCAACATTATATCCTTCATTGTATCCATATTCCAAGCACGCGATGGACCACATATAATTACGAATTGAGATTTGAGCACACCAAATGCTCGTTCAACTCCTTTCTCACTGCTTCTTGACATTTTGAAAATAATTTTCTTTTCGGACCTAGTGGCATCGGTATGGTCTTCACAAATGTAGCCCAATTAGGATAAATACCATCTGCAAGATAGTACCCCATATTGTATGGAATTCCATTAATTGTAATGGAGGAGGTCGACCTTGCAAAACCTCATCAAACACAAGCGATTGATTTAACACATTAATGTCATTGTTTGAACCCGCAACTCCAAAAAATACATGTCAAATCCACAAGTCTTGTGAAGCAACTGCTTCAAGTATTATTGTGGGTTTGCGATGATAACCTCTAGGAAATTGACCTTGTCATGCAACTGGATAATTTTTCTACTCCCAATGCATGCAATCAACTTCATGATTTTCAACCACGGTAAGATTCCTTTTGGGTATCTTCAATTGTTTGGTATCTTCTTCAACTGTGAAGGCGACTCGAGGCTTCCTTTTTGTAGAAGATCCTCTTACTTCCTTAATGACAGTATCTTCTAGCCCAATTTGGGTAGAAAACTGTGGAAATTGTGAACCAACTTCATGATTTTCAACCATGGTAGGATTGTTTGGTGGCATTGAAGGAAATGTTTGAGAAATTTCGATGGAAGGAATTTGAGTGTTTGACATAAAATAATTTGGTGGTGGTGGTGGTAAAAAGGGAGGGGGAAAAAAGGAGGGCGATTTTCTAAATTTGGGTTGAAAGAGGCATGTGGTAATTTTGTAAAAATTCATATAACTTTGCTAATCAAATTGATTTTGATCCATTTCACACAAGTAAAATTTAACTAAGAGATTGGAGAAAAAAAGATTGACAAATGAAAATGAAAGTTGTATGCACCAATGGTTAGTAGTGAACCAATTTATAGAAAAAAATGGTTAGTTTAACAGGTAAATTTTTGAATTTTAAATTTTTTTTCATTTTTTTATCTCCCTACCCCCCTCCCCTCCCCCCTACCCCCTACCCCTTTTATTTTATTTTTCTCTTCTCCTTTTCTCCCCATACCTATGCTCCCTTCTCCCCTTTTTTTCCTCCATTCTCTCCCCTTCTACCTCCCCTCTCCTTTATTTTTTTCCCTCTCCCCTCCCCTCCCCTCCCCCCTTCTCCAATACGTATCACCCTCTCCTTTCTTTTTTTCCCCTCCCTTCCCTCCCCCTTATAAACTCTTCCCCTCCTTTTTTTTCTCTCTCCTCTTCCCCCTCCCTCATGCTCCTCCTCTCCCCTCTGCACCTCCCAACCTTCTCTTCCCGTTAGCACTCTGCCTCCACTTCCTCCTCAGGTATGTTATGTTACTCTTCTTTTTCCGTTTTCTTCCCCCCTCCAGTTTCTGTTACAACATTAAAAATTATTTTTTTGAAAAACGTGCAGATCTTGAAGGTTCTTGGGAAAGAATCGGATCTCCACATGGAGATCTTCATCCCCTCTTTAGTGGTGGATCTGCGGAAGCAGATCTCTCCCAAAGACCCAGCAATAAAGGTGCTCTAATCTTTCTCCTTCCTGAAAAGCAACAGCCACCCTAACCCCCTATATCCACTGTTGTCTAAGCCCACCATAGCTACCTTCACCAATTTCGGGCGTGACTCTAACCACCTATAACCACCAACAGCTATGAACACTATTAAAAAGTAGATATGCATAAATTGGAAAAATAATTCCGCATTCGTTTCATTCATTTCTCCGTTCTCTTTCATATATTTTTCCTCAACGTGATGTTCTTAGAGCAGTTCAAAAACCTCCTAATAATACGGAATAATAACAAACTGATCTAATCTTAATTTTTATTTAAATATAATAATAAAAAACTGGAACAACCTAACAAATCCTAATAATAATTTGAAATTTAAATCACACAATTCAACACTCCCCTTCAAGTTGGTGTATGAATATCGGTCGTGCCCAACTTGGCAATTGCTTATTCAAACACTCTTCCAGGAATGACTTTGATCAGCAATAGGTTCAAGAAGTGCTTCAGGATAGTCCATAGCATGTGCTTCGGTTATGTGAGGTAAAAATAAAATTGAGATACGTGAAGGGATTCAGAACAATAACATTTCCATATCAATAAACTTCAGGGATGGTCTGTGAAAGATTCAGAACAATACAATGAACTTCACATCAATGACCTTCAAATGGAATACGTGCATGGAGAATTGAGATACGAGAAGGATTCAAAATGGGTTTTTGTTGTGTCGTTTGTGTTGTAATTTGGTGAGAGGAAAGAGAAAGGAAAAGGGAGTGATTGACAATGCAATAAGGTGCAAAGGGATTCAAGCTGGGACCGAAGATATGAATGTTATGTGAGACAAAGATGAAGTTCATGATAATAATAATAATAATCATAATTTGTGGAGGAATCAAAGAAGGTGAAAGTTAAAGAGGATAAATAAAAGTGGAATATAAGTACGGGAAGAAAAAATAAATGTACTTTGGGAATGTGAAGAAGAAAAACTCTTATGGCAGCGAAAGATAATTTTTTTTATGAAGGAAACTATGGTTTTGATACCATGTTAAAAAGTAGAAAGGAAGGGAACTATATAAGAGTAGTTTAATAACCTCCTAATAACACAAAATAATAACAAACTGATCTAATCTTAATTTTTATTTAAATTTAATAATAAAAAACTGTAACAATCTAACAAATCCTAATAATAATTTGAATTTTAAATTACACAATTCAACAAATACAACATCAAAATTGCATAAGGATGAGTTGTTCACTACAACAAAAAGCTGTATTTCCGATGGAAAGTTTGCCAAGGTTAAAATTCCATCGAAAATGTTTTATTTTGCAAGTGAAGGAGAGCAAGAAGCATACTAAAAGTCATTTTTGTCAGCACGTGAATTATTAGGAAAAGAAAATAAAAGCATACTCTTTGTCTTCTCACCCTTTGTATTCTCTCTCTCTCACACACAATGAAAATAAGCTTTATTTTGAACCTAAGTTAGAAACTTCTGGAATGACGGTAGGAAGCTGAACCTCGCCACTGCAGGGGTCATTGGAGCTGGAGCGAACCAAGGGACGTTCCGGTCTGAATGCCTTATACGACTTCGTTAACGGCGGAGGCGATGTTTGGATCAACGAGAATCATTTTCGCATCGTTCGCCATCTCGGAGAAGGTGGCTTCGCCTACGTCTACCTTGTCAAGGAGGCTCCTAATGCTTCCGCCGTCGTTGGTGGCCTCGCCAAGAAGCTCAAAGGCTCCTCTCATCTCTCCGGTCAGCTTCCTTGCTTAACCTATTTCGATTTACCTCACTCTTTTTTCTTTTTTTTTCCAAAATTGACCTTGTTAGACCGTGTCGTAGCCTGATATGTTTTTTCTCTCGATCTGTGATGGCATTCCCTTGGCCAAATGTTAGAATCGCCTCTCCGTGGATATTTCATTTTTCGATCTGTAAGACCAGGCACCCCGTGTACCGAGGAGTGCATCGCAGGAACAAGAACAAGTGGGTCTGCGAGATGTGAGTTCCCAACAACAACTCGCGGATTTGACTCGAGACATACCCAACCCCCGAAATGGCTGCACGTGCGCTCGACGTTGCCGCCCTCGCGCTCAGGGGACATACCCAACCCCCGAAATCCCCTTTGATGTGTGTTTTCACTGCACTGTGTTTGCTGGCGCTCTTAGACCTGTTTCTGAAGCAATGCCCACGAGGTTAGATCGCAACATTTCCCTGCCAAAACTGCGTTCCAGTTCTAAAATTTGATCAGCTAGGCTTACATGAATTGTTGAATTCTGTTCTGCTTCTTGGTGCTTGCATGTATATGTTGATTTATCTTGTCTCTGCATATGTTTTTAACTGTTTTTTCATATTTACATACTTGAGAATGCTCAGCAGATGTCAGTTTTTCTTATTATTTAGATTAGATATGTCTCTTTTGAAATTCAATAAAAAAAATGAAAGGATTAGAAATTTGGGAAAAAAAGAGAATTGGGTAACACCATGTACAAATATATTGAAATATTTATCTTTAGTGGAAAGCAAACATGATTGCATTGAGTTTGTATTTTTCAATTTTGCTTGCAGGAAGTTTTTAGAATAAGAGCAGAACACCCTGTTGATAATCAGGCCATATTTAATGATCGAGTGAAAGGACAATTAAAATTTAGTGCTGGATTCCTGAAGAGGGTTAGTTGATCTTTTGACTTTGGCTATCTGAATTTTACTTTGCTCCAGTCCTTTTGTCCTCAAGAGTAAAATTTGATCTAGTGATATTTAATTTGATTTTTTTACACTGTTAGAAGATTAAAATAAAATATTTATTGTTGATGTAGTTATTGTCACTCTCCATAGTATTGATTCAGTTGCACCGCACATTTCTTTATAATAACAAGATGTATAAATTTCTCAGTGACTAAAGAAAATGACTTTGCAGAGTGCTATTGGTGAGGGAATGACTAGAAAGGATCATTCTGATGTGTCCAACCGGGTCTCTGATCTTGTTTTGTTCATCATATAGTTATTTTTCTGTTCTTTAGTAATAATAGTAGCAATAACAACAATAATAGTAGCAATAACAACAAGAGCTAGAACGATATATGAGCTACATAGGCTATAATAAAAAAGAAAATGACTTGGTCTAGCTTGCTACTTGAAACCATAGTGTGGATGAATAATTAAGGTTTTGGCAGCTAGCAAAATGAAACCACAGTTTTTTTTTTTTTTTGGTTAAAGATTGAAACCAAAAAGTTATGTCCGTGATAGAGGTAGCTGTGGAAAGTGAGACAAAGGTGATGGGGCTTATATAAGGAGAGAATAAATAGATAGAAAGTAGTAGGACAAATGGGGCGTGAGAGACAACCCATGGATATTTATTCATGATATTGGAAATTAGAGGTTCTCTAACATCAATAGCCAATTAACTCCTTATTCGTGCATTCTAGATGTTCCTTGTGCATTTAAGAATGTTAGAGTATTTAAATTGAAGTTACAATATGTGTGTATGTGAGATACTTAGTATAGTAGTATAAATAATTAAATTAATTAATGGGTGATTGGGTGTGCTGATGTGCATATTTAATGAAAAAATAATAATTTAATGTTAAACACTTGCAACTAATTAACACCCATTTGAAATGCACCAATTAAAGGCTAACAAAATATCTTTGATCCCCTGTGTGAAGAACAAGATAGTAGTCAAAATAGGAGGATTACTTGGGTGTATGAATCAATGGAGTGGTTCTAGAAAAAGCTGTTGCAAAAGAGAATTAGCTTGGCCTAGATTTGGGTTATGTACACTCTACAATAAAGGATTAAGAAGGAAAAGATAAAAGAATTAGCTTGACAGGTCAAAGGATAAAATATTCAACCATATATGTAGATAGGATTAATCCAATTTGCAACAGGGAGAGGATTGCCGTGTGATATGCTTCTTGATTTGTAAGAATCAAAACCTTTACCTCTATATTCTGCTCTTCATATTGTCAATGGGCTGACTTTTGTTGGATATTAGAAAACTAACTTAAAGCAACATTGGCAGTGTATTAAACAATGGAGTAGGTAGATATTATATATGTATGAGAAAAATGGAAAAATGGGTTGCTAAATTTTCTGTAATTTGAGACTAGTTTCAGCTGGTTTCCAAAGCAAAGAGGAGTATTATTTGTTTATATTGTTGTGTACCAATGCACAATATACTTATGACTTATATAGAATCCAACTTAGGTAACAGAAGAATCACATTAATTAAGCACACACATAGTAAACTTTTATATCTGTGTTATCATTAAATCTTCACAACTGTTATTTTGCTAGGCAATTGGTTGATGACTGTCATCTTCACAACTGTTATTTTTGAGTTGTTTAATTTGAATTTTATGCTCAGTATGAACTTACAACATTTTGTGCTTTTATGAGTTGTTTCCTTTGAATTAGTTAAGTTGTTTGAGATTAAATTCTTTTAATATTTCATGAGTTGAATGCATGTTTTAGATGTAAACATTGTAGCAAATATTTACTTATATATTGATGAACAACAAACAGGTTAAAAAAATTATAAATATTTAAAAACGAATTTAAAAAAAAAAAACATTTTCCGAAGGATTTTTCCGTCGCTAATGTCCCACAGGCAGTTTCTGACATATTTTTTCCGTCGCAAAAAATTTCAAATCTCAATCCAACGATTTTTTCCGTCGCAAAAATTTCCATGATGCTTTCCGTCCGAATTTTCCGTCGGTATCATTACCGACGACGTAAAAATTCGTCAATGACCTTTCCTATGCCCTTTTTAACTACCGATTTTGCTCCGTCGAAAATCCGTCAAAAATATGGTCTTACTGACGGAATTAAGGCATTAACGAGGAAATCTCGTTTTTTTTTGTAGTGGTTGAAGTTCAAATGGGGATAATGGGGATGTACGTGGGAGAAAAGCTCATATCTTGAAACAAAAAAACTCAGATTCAAAAAAAAAAATGCTCAGATCTGAACGAAAAAACTCAGATCTTGCGCGTGTTGGTTGCGTTGTTGCTTCATCCGGCAGCTGAGGATGTGCTTCATCTTGTAAGCTCGGGGTTCTTTGTGTTTGCTGCTGGCAAATGGGTTTATTGTGAGCTTAATGGCTTTCGGGAATGCTCTCGTGCTGTAACAGTTTTTGGGTAATGATTGTTAGCACACAACTTGTGTCAAACTCATAACTTTATCTATATCAATATTTTTTTTTTGCAAAAAAATAAAACAGTGAAAATAATCACTATATTAAAATAGTTATTCAAAATTTAAATATTAATAAAATACTAATGTCTTAAATGGAAAATTAAAAAATGTCAAAACAGTATTAAGTCTTTTAAATAATCATGTAAAAATATTAATTAACCTGATTTTAAATAAAAATATTTATATATTTGCTTATGAGAAAAGCATTTTTTTAGATTTAACTTCATGTTGAAGAATTGATACTAGTTTGAAAATTGATTTCTAGATTGAAAATTTATTTTGATTTGAAGTAATTTTAAATAAATTTTGTGCTTATTAAAATTTGTAGTTAATTTTTCTATCAATTTATTTAAAATAAAAATATTCAAGCATAACTTACATAATTTCTTTGGTAACAATAAACCACGTAACTTTATAAATAACTTTATCGAACAATCATTCAAACAAATACGGTGTCATTGGCTCTTTTTTTTTTTTTTTTTTCCTCTTTTTTCTTTTTTTTCCATCTAGACAAAACTAATAACAATTGGTCTAAAAAAATCATTATTGTACACATAGGTTTGCTATCTCAATAAAACTTATAAAAGTGATTTGCCCAAGAGGATGTTGGAAAGGAGCAATTGATCCAACCATGCAAATGTAGTATGGCATACCTCCTTAACGTTAGTACATGTCAAGCCACGGCCTAAATGTGTGCTGATTGGGATAAATAATCCATTATTATACTAAGATTCCTCACAATGTGGCCAATATTGTCGATGAGGCATTTGATTATGGGACAGTGTATGCTCTAACTTCCTCATACGTCGGTCAAGTTCATTCCTAAGTAGTTCAGGTGATTTTGGAGGTTGTTGTAACTCAACTATATGCTCTTGAAGCTAGTGTGTGAGTTTGTCCTTGGGATCAACAACTGAGACCCCATTCTGACTATGGCTTCACAAGTTGTACGTACAACTAGTGGTGGAGGCCACGATGGAGCAAGAGCAACATGGATATCGTGAGGTAATTTCACTTCCTACAAATGTTCATCCAAAGTGGCCTTAAGTTGAGAAGTATAACGTCTAGTATTGACCCTGCAAAGGTTGGAATTAAATTTATTATATTCTCACATACGACACCAATGATGCGTTTGAAGGAAGACAATTGTCTTATATCCAACTTCAAGTGTTGTAGACCAAAGTGCACTTTTCGTAGATTGAGGTCCCAGATCTATGGACAGTGGCATAACTCTAGAACGACAAATGCATTGCGAATAAAGCCGTAAAAGGCACTCTAATCAGTAATGATTGTACTGATAATAAAACGAATCTGTTCAAACTTAAAAAAATATTTTTAATATTTTTTAAAAAGTATTTTTTAAGTAAATAAGTTTTTCTTAAGAAAAATACAGTTTCTTCATTTTAAAGAAAAAATAATTTAGACAAATACATAAGAAAAACAAAAAAAAAAATTATTATTTTATTAAACGTGTTTTTTTTTTTTTTTAACTTAAACAAATGGGTGCAATATGTAATAGATGTTCACTTATCATAAAGACGTTGGTTGTATTCATAGAGTCTAAGATGGATTGGATGATTGCCTTACACAAAGCACAATATTTTTTTAGATGCATATATTGTTATCGTATTCTAGTATAATGACTTGGTAACTTTACTTTAGACAAATATATATTTCACTTTGTAGAAATATACTTTAGGAATTTTGTGCCTTGATGGCATTTACATCAATCAGCCCAATATAATTTGGACTCATCTAAAATTTAAACAAAAATGAGCCACCATTCAACTTGACTCTAAATAATCCATTATTATCTCATTTAACCCTTAACCCTTGTTCATTAGTTAGAGTTTATTTATTTATCATCTAAAATTTATTTTGAATCTTTTTAGATAAATTTCTCTAGAAATATTTTTAGAAAAAAATAAAAAGAAAATGATATAAATTTTTTCATAAATTAAAAATAATTTTTTATTAGCTAATCACTAGTAAGTTTGTAGATACTCTTTCTATAATCTTTTAGAAAAGTTATATAAAAAAGTTTCTATAAACGAACTAAGATTAGTTAAGGAAGAATTAATTTTAGTTTTAATTATGAAAATATTCGTTTAATTTTTTTTTTTTTTTTACTTTTTTTCTTAAAAATGTTTTGAAAGAAACTTATTCAAATATGTCATACATGCATTTGTATTTATGATTAGTTCAGATATACATTTTAAAAAATTCAAAATTAAAATTATCAAAATACAATTAGTAAATTAACAAATGACACTCATGCTCATGCAGTTAAACGGGTCGACCCAATACGTTCAACCCGCTTCTAACGGATCTTATGTCATGCAAAACTAACGGGCTCGACCCGGTTCTAACGCACTTAGGTCATGCAAATTTCACGGACGGCTCAGATCTATTCATCTAGGGTTAAGCAAGGGGTGGCGTCTATAAAAGTTAAGCAACGCTTTATAACCCTAGTTCTTCGCTACTGCGACTGCGCTTCACGATGGGTATTTCCTCTCTACATCCCTTCATTACTTTCTTTTATATTGATTTTCTGATCAATGTGTTGCTTCGATCTTTTGTTCGTAGTATTCACGGTCAAGTCGTACATGCTAAGATGCACTCCTTTCGTTTCATTTTGGAAGCTTATAATTTGATAGTGAGGAACGTTAAGTAATTGAAAATATGTATATGGAATGTGAGATTTATTCATGAATTTAGTTTTTCCTTTTCATATTTGGTTTTGGTGTTCATATCATTTTGGTTGATTGCACTTACGAGATTTAAATTACTATGCAATTTTTTAGTGCTTGCAGTCAAGTTTAGCCTTAACTTTTTCTCTATCAATCTAAACGGAATTAATGGTTAATGATATATGTAAGGTTCATCATTTGTGTGGAGGCGTTTTTTCACCTGTTCCTATTTGGTTTTTTGTAAGGCTGATTTCTATTGGTTATGCTGGTTGAGCCTTTCTATCATAGCATTTTTGCTATTCGAGTAAAATTAGGCATTGTTTGTTTTGGAATGAGTGAAAATAGATTATTTGTGTTGGATTTTGTTGCAATAGGTGCTTACAAGTATGTTTCGGAGCTATGGCGCAAGAAGCAGTCTGATGTTATGAGATTCTTGCAGCGGGTGAGGTGCTGGGAGTACCGCCAGCAACCTTCTATTGTCCGTTTGACAAGGTCTACTCGCCCAGACAAGGCTCGCCGCTTGGGTTTCAAGGCTAAGCAGGTGAAGAAAATTTTATTTGTTTGACATGATTTTTGGGGTTTATTCACCTGATAAATTTATTTCCATTTGGTTATGCGAGAGTAGTATTTAAATTGTTTCTGTAAGAAGATCCTGGTGGAAATTTGTTGGAAGTGTTTACCTATAAATAAATTTCATTCTTAGCTGGATGGTTTTGCCCCAAGCCTCCAACAGCTGAAGCAGTGGGAGTTGCGTGTAATTCCTTTTTTATTTTTTCTAATAGTTTGTGAAATTGTGACATTAGTATTCAGTATTTCAGGGCAAACAAATCTTTTGAATAATGCATAATTGAGTTAGGTGAGTGGAAGATAATAGAGTGCTGGTCAAGTGGTGGCCAGAAGCATATGTATTTTCTCATTTGGAAATTGCATATGTATAAATGATTGGATGCTTCCTGAGACCAGCTGCTGTAGAACAAGCTGCCCATCGTTAGATTAAGCAAACTTCCTTATTACCAAATTTTTTAAGCAGCAAGAATTGTATGTAGTTCCTATCCTGTTGAAATTGTTTGTGAAAATGTGACATGTTTGCTTGGCTCTATCAGAATTATGATGAAACAAACCTTGTCAGTAATGCATAGTTTGAGTTAGGTAAAATAATATGCATAATTTAGTGGAAAACAATAGAGTGCTGGTTAAGCAGTTTCCAGAGGCATGTGTATTTTGTCTTTTGGAAATTGCATATGTACAAATGATTGGATGCTTCCTGAGACCAGCCACAGTAGAATGAGCTGTCCATCATTAGATCAAGCAAGTTTTCTTTTTATCAAATTTGCTCCTGTAACAGGCAGGTACAATTTTTCACCAAAGCAGTGAGAAATGTATGTAGTTCCTGTCCTATTTAAATTTTTGTGGAAACCTTGTCAGTAATGCGTAGTTGAGTTCCACCTTGCTTATGCATTTGTCAGTTACTATCAACTGGGCCAGTCCTGGTAGAGTAGTTGCACCTTGCTTCATTTGAATCTTGATTTTGATTATGTTCTTGTAACATTCTAGGGTTATGTGATTTACCGTGTTCGTGTACGAAGGGGTGGCCGGAAGAGACCAGTTCCAAAAGGTATTGTTTATGGTAAGCCCACCAACCAAGGTGTTACTCAACTGAAATTTCAGCGCAGCAAGAGGTCTGTTGCTGAGGAGCGAGCTGGAAGGAAGTTGGGTGGGCTCAGGGTTCTCAATTCATACTGGGTGAATGAGGTATATTATCTTTGCTTTCGTTGAAAGTGAAACCTGTTTATGAATTGCTGACTGGGTTGGTCTGATTCTATTGTTATGTGTTGTTACAGGACTCGACTTACAAATATTTTGAGGTCATTCTGGTGGATGTTGCCCACAGTGCTGTAAGAAATGATCCAAGAATCAACTGGCTCTGCAACCCAGTCCATAAACACAGGGAACTGCGTGGCCTCACTTCTGCTGGGAAAAGTAACAGGGGTTTACGGGGCAGAGGACATCTCTACCACAAAAATCGTCCATCCCGCAGGGCAACCTGGAAGAGAAACAACACTCTTTCCCTTCGTCGCTACCGTTGATTTTGTTGCAGTTATAATATGTTGCTTCATTTTCCAAGTATTTGGAGTGCATTATATGTAGACTTTAGGAAAATCTTCAGTTTTGAACGCCTGAATCATGCTTTTTCCCCCCGAATCTTGTCTTAGTACTAAAAAAAGCAGAGATTAACGATGTAAGTTCTTTTTACTATGTGCCGGAATTGTTATTTATTTATATCGTGGACTTTTTCATCGTGGCAAATCTCGTGCTATGATTATTTTAGAATCGGTTTATGTTTTGGTGTTGTTTGGTAATCTCCCTGCTTTGGTGTGGGTAATTAGACCATGAGCTTTGAGCTTGATGAAAAATTTCGTTTCTATTTTATTAAAGTGGTAAATGGTATAGTATAATAAATAAGTTGAAAATCGTAATGCATGTTTTAAAATGTTTCTTGTAGTTTTTATAAAATTTTAATTATTTTCTTAATGTGTCATTTTGGATGTTTGATTTCAAATGAATTAATGTGCTGGTATTTCCTTATTAAGTGGCGATGATTTGGCCAAAGATGTCTTCTCAAATCATCTTGAAAGTATGATTAATTATTCTCTCTAATGAAAACATGTTCTCACATATGCTCTCTCTATATTAGTCAAGGTTATTGTGTATTTTGAATTATAGAATAACTAAGAACAATTTAAGTGTGGCAAACATTTTGTCAAGAATAATGATATGAATACCCTAACATTTTTAAGTGTTTCATTGACACTTTTTATTTGTTTTTATCTCTTTTTTTCTTTTTCTTTTTACATCAAATAATTTTTACTTTTTCTTTTATTTTTCTGTGGGTGTAGATTAGGACATGTTTTCAAGAATCATTTTCCTTTCCCAAATTTACCATAGATAAGTAGATCCTCCATCCCAATTATACTGTTGAGCGAATAAAATTTGGCGGATTTCTTTTTTAATAATTATATATAATTATATAATTAATTAAGATTAAAAATAAAATTTGATATTACTTAAAAATAAAATTTAACATTACTTAAAATTTGACATGGACTAAAACTTTTTGTTGGCTTCACCACTGTTGAAACTAATTTTGTTACATGCTATCAAATTTGACCTAGATTTTATGTGCTCTTCATTGCGTGTGTGCATTCACGGCTCCAATGGCAAGCTTTAAGTGGACGTCATTCTTAATAGGGTTATCAATTAAATGAATAAACCTCCTTGGTCCTTGAATTTGACAAGCATTGTCACTTTATTTCATGAATTTAACGAAATGAAAATATTAGTTCCTAAATTAGTAATTCGCCATCCATGTTAGTCCTTTCATTAAATCACGAAGCATCCTACATTCCTATATAACATGTTAATTGCTTGCACGACACACGGGCTACATCCATACATTCCATGTATGTAGAGGCTATTTTGAAGAGTTTAAAGCTATTACGTGAAAAGTTATAAACCTTTTTACTTTAGTTCATAAATTTGTAGAAAGCTTTGACTTCCATCACCTCTCCATAAAGATTCAAACATTCTAAAAAAACTGACGGAAGATTTAGATGCTATATTTTGCTGAAAGAGAGGTTGACAATCAAGATGGATTTTTCCTTTATTTCATGGATAATGAAATGAACATTACCATAGAATGGATTTAATTGCTCTTTTTTCATCATACCGATACCATGCATTACAGAAGAATGGATTTAACTTCGTTTGCTGAAACATTCTAGCATGTTTTTTTTGGCTAAAACATCAGGGTAACGGTCTAAACATGTATATGCATCACATCTTCCCAAGAAAAGATTCTAGCACGTTTATTTGGCTAAAGTTTTCAGCTCTGATTTCTAACATTCCACTGTTTCAGTTTACAGAAAATGAGTTGCAGAAAACATAGGAGCTAAAGTTACCAATTGACTAAAGTTTAGGTGGAAGAAATGTAAATTTCACAAATCATTTTGCACTTTTTCATGAGGCAGTGATAGCAACAATACAGCATCCCTTTGTCAAAGAACACATAACAGCAGAGACAACCATTACTCTCACTTCCAAGTTGCAACACTCAAATTTTGCACTCATTCATAACTTCCTGAACAGAAACAAATCGACCATATTCTATAGAGAGCTGTGCTGCAACTCCCATAGCAACAGATATTAATCCATCTTGGAGATCTACACTAGGAGCCTTTTCTCCTTTTGCTCTGATTGCAGACAAGAAGTTAAGGTGTTCCAGATAGCTAGACCCATGGTGTAACCCATCATATCTGTAGCAACCAAAAGAACAAAATGAAAATCCATACAAGAAAAGTTTTTTCATAATAATAAGAATTAAGAACCACTTTAATTTCATTTCACCATCTCAAAGCTTAGTTAACTGATGAAATATTTAACAGAGAAGCTACCCACTTTATCCTGTGATCCTCAGCTTTCAAAGTCTGGACACCATCTCGCCCTGCCTCTCGGGTACCAAACCGCACAATACTCTCAGGAACAAAGGCTTCTCCCTGTTATGAATGGTTTAAGCTGAGATGCAAAGCATGCTAACATCTTGATAACATTTACGTGTGAAAGAAACTCGTGCAAGAAAGTCTGGTTGTCTCTTTATTATAGTTTCAAATTATGCACCCTATCATTGAAATGTTGCACTGAAGCATAATTCATCAACCTTAATTGTATCTTAATCAAGAACTTACCACAAGAAATACAATTGAAGATAATAAGTACAGTTAATGGATTATAGGGAGAGAATTTTACCTTTCCAATATCACCGACAACAGATATTTCTTGCTCATTTTTACTCCCTTCGGCAAACATACAAAGGTCAAGCATTCCTCGAGAACCATTGTCAAATTCAACAATAACATATGCATTGTCAATGATATCTGGCACCTGCCCAAAGCAAACTACTGAATAGGAATAATAATATGAAACAACAATTAAAGAAAGCCCCATGCCAATTACTATTGTCACACAGAAGCTCATATATGAGGATATATTCCACATAGAACTGTAACAATTTAAGAACTGAGGTCCTTAATTGTGAAAATTGTAAAACAGAATATACCATAATCTTCATATAGGAAAAAGTCATAATCTGTATTCCCTCACCAACAAAGGACAAACAACACGGAACCTCAATTCTCTCTAACCAAATCTTTCAAATAATCGCACATCAAGTTCTAAAATTCTCCCTAGCTTGTGAGTAATGGGTGCACAAAGATACATTAATATATATTTTCCCCCCAAAACATATTCAGATTTTAATTTAATGGTTTTTCAGGATTATAACATTCATTATTCAAGAAGACTATCTGGTTTTAAATGCATTTTATTGAACAAATGAAACCAAACTCAGTGCATATTTCCTTTTTAGGATTGAAGAACATTATACAGAGATTATAATCAGTACTAATCAACTAATCAAGGCATCATACAAATTAACAGAAAGATTAATGTTTGAAGCTTGGTCATTGAGTTATTGTAACTCAAGTGCAGCATCTAATCTACCTTTCCATCATATACTTCATCCTTGTGATTAACATCAATAGCTCCAGAAGCCATCACACGAACAGGATTTGCACCAACAAACAGTCTCATCAGATCGAAGAAGTGGCAACACTTCTCCACCAGAGTGCCCCCTGAGTTAATATTGAACCGGTTCCAATTGTTCACCTATAACCAGTATCACTTTTCAGCTTCTCACTATGAGAACCAAAAACCATGTAATGTAGTTTCAGTTTGTATAAAATCTAACCTTAACCAGAAAAGGAAACCGATGCTCCCGAATTGCTACCATTCTGACATGTCCAAGGTTTCCTCCCTTAACTATTTCTATCAGCTTTGCGACAGGTGGCATGTATCTATATTCCAGTCCAACTTGTACCAATATATCTGGTCTCTTTCTAGCAGCATTGACAACCTAATCCAAAGTAACACACAATGACAATAAATTATTGCACTATCAAATACTCATTAGAGGATAAAAATTGGCATAATTCAATACCCTGCTACCTAATCAAGACTCCCAATTATATATTTTTCCAAAATAATTTAGAACACATTTAATCCAGTCTAGCTTAAATAAACGAAATACACACACACTGCACACAACACAATACAATTAGTTAGTTACTCCTTTTTTTATAAAGATCAAGAAGCAAAATTCTATTTTCTTTAGTATTTACCACGACAACAAAGAACCAAACTATCAATATTTTATTCTTTCTTCTATTTCTTCTTCAGTGCAGAAAGAGTACAAGCTACTGAAGGTGTTAGGATATAAGAAGGGAAAGTTAGTTTGTTAATGAGCTAGTTAATTAGTTAGAGGGGTTTATTAGATATAAATAGGGGAAGAAGGCTAGGACAGAGGGAGATCTGTTCATTTGTAGATTGAGCATTAGCTCTTTGTGAAAGGAGAAATCCTTTGTGAAGGGGAAACCCTTGGAGAGTTTTCTCTCCTATTTTCTGTTCTTTTCTTACTAGTCAATAAAATCATTTCTTTCCTTTCTTATTTCAATTCTTGGTTCCTAACAGAAGGGCACTCATTACCTTCCCCAGCTAATTGTAAGGCATCCAACTATAACAATACTCATTTGCCAAAGGAAAAACAGTTTATGCCAAGCACACATTACTTGTTTATGAAGTAATACATCTAATATCAAAATTCCGCTTTCACATGATAACAGTAAAGGAAATGACACAAGTATAGTTGGTATCTCCATCCTGATAGAGAGCACAAAGAAAGAGAATTAAAAATTTACAAACCCTTATAAAATTACATTCGTCAGTTAGGCCAATTTCATGGAAGCAATGACAAACCTCTTTGCAATGTGAGATTGTGGTGCACAAGGGCTTCTCTACCAGTACATGATGGGGTTTGGAATGATTGATAATGTCCATAAGAATCCTATGATGGGTCATGTTAGGAGTGGAAACCACCAAAACATCGCATAGTCCACTGTCCAACAGCTCCTGGTGACCTGAGAAAACCTTCACAAATTTCAACTCAAGGTCATTTATTCATTCATTCACCTAACTATGTAGCACTTTCTGCTTAATGAAACGTAAAAAACTTAAATTTCATCCTTGAAGCACTACCTTCTCTCCTAAATGGTTCTTAAAATAAAAATTATAATAAGTAATCTCCCAAGTATTAGAAATAATGCCTAGTAGTCCCCCTAAATATTGAGAAACCCTTTAAATTGGGGACTAAACTGATAGATATTTAACACTTGGAGGATTACTTATATAGTTTTTATTACTTTAAGGATTACTTAGGAGAGAGGGTAATACTTGAGGGACTAAATTGATGGTTAATTTTTAATTAAACTATCAGCAAAATGCAAATACTGCCCAGATAACTGCAGATAGAATTTAGATGTTTACAAATGAAACCTCATCAATAGTATCTCTATATCCAAGTCAAAATAATAATAATAACAATATAATAAATCGAAAGAAATTTAATCAAGAGATGAATTTGTTATATTAATAAAAGAAAAGACATAATACCTTGAGAGGCCAAGTAAAGGAGTGTGCTAAGTCAAGAGCGAGTTGTTGAGAGGGAAGATGAGGGTCAGCAATAGCAACAACTGCCACGCCTTGGGTGCGAAGATGGTACAAATTCACAAGATGCTCTCTACCCATCATTCCTACTCCTATGATTCCGTACTTTACTATAGCACCTGCCATGGATTCTGTATTTTGATTCTTCTTCAACTCTTGGGTTTGTTTTTTGTTAGTAGAAAATGTGGTAATCAGAGATATAGAAGAGATCTTATTTCATCCATTGATTGTTCCCTATCCGACAAAATCACCCATGTCAGTTCGCATCTATTTGACATTGTGTTCTCTTTATTTGCTTTTAATTTTATTTATTTAATTTGTTCTGTGTTTGAAAAGAAATCAGTTAGAATACACTGACAAAATACAAGTTCATCTGTTCATGAATGAGAAATTTATTGAATTTTATGATAACAATATTTAAAATATGTTTTTTATTATCGTCACTTATGATATTGTTTATTCTAATAAAAAATACTAAATTAATTAAAAAATAAATAAAAATAAATATTATTGAATCATGAATTCAAAAAAGTTTCTTTTCCACTAGAAGTTTAGTTATTGGTTTGCTTTAAGTTTATACTTTGTAAGTCTGACACTATGTTAGACTGTTACGTCTTTTATTTGATGGATTTAATGAACTTTAACTGATGGTAGAAAATCAAACATAAAAAATTTCAAATTTTGGTAAAAAAGCAAAATTTAATAAAATAAAGAAAGATTATATTACAAATATGAAAAATATATTTAATTTTTTTATTGCATATAAGTGTCACATCCATAATATTTAACATAAATTTAAATATATTTTAAGTTATTACAAATTATGACATACGTATTTTATAATTTAAAAATATTTTCTTTCTTTTAAAAAACAAACAAATTGGAATAATTGAGTTTTCATATTTTTTTTAATTTTTAATTTTTTTGGGTAAGGGAAATAATGCATAATGTGGTATTTTTTAAAATCTGAAACCACTAATATTCAAATAATATATTAGAGGTATGAATAATTTGGACTTGTATACATTATTATTATTTTTTTTCTTTTTTCTATTTTAACTTCTGATTCATCAGGAAAATAAGACATTGACTATAAAATTATTCTGCTTAAGTCTTGGAGAAATATTATGAACAACCAATTATCTCTCTGAATATTTAATTTAATGTAATTATACAGATGATTTTAACTTAAAATCACTGGTTAAAATAAAATAATTTCATCCTAATTTATTCACGCACTTGATGGTGTGTAAATTATTCTTCTATACAAACTATTTTCAATAATAGCCTATAAATAATAATAGTTCTTCTTTCTTATTTTGGGATTCATTCCAATGTGACCAAAGGGAGCTTTCACGTGCTCCTCACATACCATTGAGCATGTTGTTTAGGTTAGTTTGCTTTCAATTTGATACTTTTATTTTTTATGTCTTCATTCCTAGTTATGGAGATCACTTGCAACTACTAAGACCCTGATGCTTAAACAAGAATAAGCCAACAAACATAGGGTAATTACTAACTAAGGATTACATGTACCTGAAGTATATAACATTATTGACTCTTATAAACCACTCTTGAGATAAGTTAAGACAAAGTGATTATCTTCTCGCGATATAATAAGAGCCTTTGAATTATCTTCTAGTTGAAGACACCTTAACTCTTTGTAGGTTTAAGATTTTCACTGTGAAAATTTACTTTTTATAAAAAATATTTTGAATCAAGACAAGATTATCTTATTTATTATGGTTTTTTATTATTTCATTTTTCAATAAATTATAGAAAGATTATATTGAAAATTCTCATTTTTAATTGAAAAAACATGTAGTACAAATATTAAGGAAATAATCACTATACACAATAATATTGATTACATTATAAATAATAGTTAAAAGAAAATAATTATGCGGCACTATTTTTATAAAATTAATAAACGGATCTAAATAGAAATAGAGTCGGCAATGCATTTGCTTTCCCATGTTTATGTCAATATCCACGAGGCATATGACATAACCGATATTTACCATCATTTGATTATTTAAGGTGGCCTTGAATGGCTTAAAATTATTCCGGATTGCACCCATAAACATCGATTCGAAATTATATAAACTTGAGATCTTATAAACCGGCACTAAATTAAATCCATTTCACTAACTAGTAAATGGGGCAGATGGTGTCATGTTGACATTTACATGGAAAAAGCTTTATTCTTTTTCCAATAAAAATAACAACAAATATTCTAGCATGAAGAATTTAAAGGAGCTCTAGTCAAACTTGGGTTCAAAATTAAGACATGAAGAAACAAAACTTAGTTCTTTACAAACCGTGTCTGGTTTCGTTAACTAAGGCTTTAATGCTTCTCACTTCTCAGTTATTGCTCGTTAAGGGTTTGAGTAGTTAGCAGGTCAAAAATTCATAAAATGGTTACAACAAATTACCCCTTTTTTATGGTTCTTAATTCTACTGGCTACTGGAGAGCAGTTTTTTTTATCGGCGGAAGAAATGTATTAATAAAGACCTAAGGGGGCCATTTTAACAAAAGGGGTGTTTTTTTTTTTTTTTAATTACCGATTGGTGATAATTTTTAAATTATTTACGAAAATAGGTAAGTTGTAAAATTTTATACAACTTCTATGAATGAAGTCATAAATCTTTTTATGACTTATATTTTTTTATTTTATTGCACTGAAATTGTGTATTAAATTACAACTTCTGTAATGTAATTTTTTTTTTAAATATAACTTCAAAGCCGTAAAATAAAATCGTAAATAAATATACGACTCTTTTTTAATTTTATTTGAGCTCAAAGTCGTATTAATTTTTTTAGGAAGTCGTATTTTATTTTTACGACTTCCATATATATTTTTTTTTCTTTTATGGTAAAGTCGTATAATGTCATACGATTTTACCTTTTTTAAAAAAAAAATTGTTTGCGTTGATTTTTAAGATAGTTTTCTTAAAGTTTTGTTTAATTTTTTTAATTTATTTTGTTTAGTAAATTTTAATAAAATTATTTTATTTATTATTTAAGAATATATTAATTTTAATATATTTGTTTGATTTAATATTTTGTATAATTTTTTATTTTGTATTAATATTAACATTAAAAGAAAATATTGTTTTGTTTTGTTATTTATTTTTGTTTTTTTCATTTTAATTTTTGTTTCTTATTTTTATTATAAAAATTATCTTATTTTATAATTTAGAAATTTACAAATTAATATATGTTTAATTAAGGTATTATATGATTTTACCAATGCTTCCATTATTTTTTCCAATGCTTCCATTATTTTTTCAAAGCTTAAATGCATGATTTGGCTGTTCTAATATTTTTTGGCCTTTTGTATTGAAGTCGGATTGCTTTTCACAACTTCAAAGTCGGATTGCATTTCATATCCCACTTTTAAATTCTTTTTAAGTATTATGTAATATATTTTAATTTTTCTCATTTTAATATAAGTCTTTTGCATTTATATGTTGATAATATTGTCATTGTTAACAAAAATTATTAACATATTATTTTCTCAAATACTAAACAACAATTAAAATAAAAAACAAAAAATAAATAACAAAACAAAATAATATTATCTTTTAATGTTAATTTTCAAATCAAAATAAAATTATACAAAATATTAAATCAAAAAAATATATTAAAATTAGTATATTCTTAAATAATAAATAAAATAATTTTAATAACATTTAATAAACAAAATAAATT
>PYAF01003854.1:733842-762417 GCA_007407185.1 Glycine tomentella
ATAAACAAAAAATTAAAAAAGAAAAGGCAAAGTCGTATGACATTATACGACTTAACCATAAAAGAATATATATATATATATATATATATGAAAGTCGTAAAATAAAATATGACTTCCTAAAAAAAGAAAAACAATATGACTTCAAAGTCGTATAGAGCTCAAATAAAATTAAAAGGAGTCTATATTTATTTATGATTTTATTTTACGACTTTGAAGTCGTATTTTAAAAAAAAAATTACATTACATAAGTCATAATTTAATACACAATTCAGTGCAATAAAATAAAAAACTAGAAGTCATAAAAAAATTTACGCTTTCATTAATAGAAGTCGTAAAAAATTTTACGATTTACCCCTTTTCTGTAAATAATTTAAAAACTACCATCAATCCTCAATCAGTAATTAAAAAAAACACTCCCTTTTGATAAAATGACCGACGGGTTCCTTAAAATATATTCTAGAGTTGTTTGTCAGTGGGGTAGAAGTTAATTTTTTTTTTCATTGATAAGCCCCTCTTTCTTTTGTATCAAGTTAATTTGTTAAGTAGAAAATTCGGGTAATTTGAACTACACAGCATGCAAACTTTTTGTATGCCAACATTATTATTGCATGCGTAGTTCAAAAGGCTGCATTTTATATTGGTTATTCTTAGGTATACCGCCAAAAAAATAAAGTTTTTCTTTATTGCACGACAAAATCGATGTAAAAAGTATTTCCACATGATGGTTCAGGTGCATTATCCAGTTGAATGGGACATTCTTCCAAAAGGAACACCTTATCCTAAGGTTCACATTCTAACAAAATTGAGAATGACATGTTGATCTGTTTAGACAAGGTGTGCATACAAGTCTGAGTGTCAATTGACATTTATTGTCATCAGCAGACACTCATCCTTTCAATATTTTTGTTTTCAGTTTTTGGGATCAAGGGGTGTTTCCTCTCTATATTTTATTTATCATATATGATACATTATAACAGCCTATATGATTCATTTCTTTGTCATGAATTCTTCCACATAAGTGCATCCTACACTACCTCTTTTTGCCTAAAATTTCATAATGTTTTTATTAAAAAAAAAATCTTGACTTGGTTAATGCTGATCACCAAGAACTACCTACAACCAAAAACGTACCAATGCTTGATAGACCATATGCACACAGCAATATTTATTGTTGGGGGAGAGGAGGGGTCTTAGAGGTCCAGCATGAGCAGCAGTGGTTTCTCTGTAACAGCAGCTAACATATTCACATGCTGTACTTAAATGAAGCTCAAAGGCAAAAATATTATTGAGCTAATTACTAAAGGTTCAAACCTCTTAAGTCATTTTATTACCAAACGTACTCTTTCATCATCTCGAAAGCCAACAACTACATTGCTTTCCACTATCATGCCTTTCACAATTTTTCCCCAACACCTCAATGTAAAAGTTTATCGGGGCAAGATCTGATCAATTTAGATGGGTGATGCATATCCCGTACACACATGATCCTACTAAAATTATCATAACTATTGTATGCCATACACCACTATAACAGTCTCTTTAGTCTCTACATGAATGAAAAATAGTTACTAGTCTTATCAAACTAAACATATTACTTTCCACCCATAAATCTTTCAACAAACAGGACAGTTACTAAAGGATTTATATATTTGAAAGAATACTGGGCAACTTCAATTTCCTAATTCCAAAAACCAATATAAATTCACAACACTAGTATTCTCATAGAAAAAAACCAAGAGATCAAATAATCAAGGCAAGCAGCAACAGTCAGATTTTTCTTCTTGCTTAAAGGGAATAAATAAATAAACAAATAAAAGCAAATAACGTGTATTGAAAATTTGTTGTGCTACACAATATTGAATACCAGTCAGGAGTATCTTAATGGAAAGACACGAAGCATGTATAGGAGTTCAGATTTGGGATGTCAAAATGCATTTACAATTGAACAAAAAATGGTAGATCTGTTGAAGCCTCTAAGCTAATCAATCCAAATCCACTAAACCAGAGGCTTCTCACATCATAACCACCACCACCATCAGCACATCTCTAATTCTCTATATCAAATCAAAACCTTGTTCCTGAAATAGCAATAAAGATTAGTCCCACCCAATTGGATCTACAAACTCTAATTTTAAAACAAGTTCAACTCCACTTTTTTTCATTTCAATTATCCAAATTACAATGGGTTCAGTGGTTTTCATGAAATAAGAATACAAAATTGAAAAAAGAAAGGGCAGGCACACCTACGTCTGTTTGGAGTAGGAAGAAGAGGAGGGGACGCGCTTGTTACGGAACATCATGTAACCGACGGGTAACACAACTCCGATCATCATAACGGCGGCGCCGATCAAGTATCTCAGTGGGCTTGGTGGCTCCACTTCTACCAAGCTCCTAATCTGCATCGCAACAACGTTACGATTAGAGAGAGAGATCCAAAATTGAAATTGAAAACCCTAAAAAATAACATTTACATGATCTACTTACAGGCATCTCCACCAAACACAAAATGTTCCCACTCGCTGATTTGTCGTTTGCTCCACTCTCTGTCTGTCAAGGTAACCAAGAAGAAGCTTCTTCTCTTTTCTTCTTCTTCTTCTTCTGTAACGGTACAAATGAATCATCATCGATTTTATTCTATTTTACACGCGCAATTTCCGTATATTATTAACCTTGGCTTCAAAGCTCCCTACGCCAAATACGTATACGGATACGGATCCGAATTCAGATACCTTGTATGGGCCTTGCTTTGTCTAACCGAAGTCTATAGCATCATGGTTTTTACTTCCTACACCACCTTTTTGCTTCCTGAACACTCATAAAGATCTGAAGGTGCAGGAAGCAAAAAGAAAAATGCAGGAAGTCTGCCTTGCACCATGGTCGTTCAAGTCCATTAAGAACTTGGGCTTTCGGTGACGGATGGTGAGGTGACCAGGGAATAGTAAGGCTGTTGCTTCCTGCACTCCCATATTGCTGCCTGCACTTCCCATTACATTTCAAAAAGTCCATTCAAAAATGAAAGAAAGTGCAGGAAGTTTTTACCTGAATAGTAAATGCTTTTGGATTTGGATTGAGTTTGGATAATAGAGTTGCAAATTACTAACATATTTTTTTTGTCCACACACTAGCTTACCCTATCTTACAGAGACTACCTGTTCAAAGAGTTAACCTTTTGTTGCTTAAAAATGTAAATGCTAGTCAAATAATAAGTTAATTAATCACTAAAAATAGAAGTAAAATAAATTAAACAAAAACAGATTAATATTTAGTAGCAAAAAAAAAAATCTCAATAGATATAGAACTAGTGAAATCGAAAAGGAATCTATATATATGGATAAGCTTCTTGACTTTAGTAAGTGGATGATGCATGCCAAACGAGCCAGCGCCATGACAGACAATGCCTTTCGCTTTCCTCTCTCACTTTTTAATAGCTGGAATGCCAATGCAGATGATCAGTTTTATTACACAATTTGATCATCTTCAGTTCTAAGCTTTAATGCTCACTTAAGCTGCAACAAAAATGTACTTCCTGAAAAGTTTGGGTTATATAGAGAAAATGCATTTATAAACAAAGTTTGTACAAACAATTGTGCAACAAAAATAGAAATAAAAAAAGAGGAAAAAAAATAAGACCATTATGCTAAGAGATAAAAAAGACCAACGGGGATTTCTATCAGAAGGAATTAGTCTTTGTAACATATGATAAACCAAGGGTTGGATATTTATTCGAAAACGCACTCACGTTTAATATCTGATATTCTTTTGGTTTGATAGTCTTTAAAATAGAATTGCCTATGAAAGAAGATATCATAGGGGGAAAATAAGATAAAAAAAATTAATATTATAAGAGTTTAATAATAAATTGATAATATAAAATAATTTTATATTGTTATCAGTCATAAATAATTTTTATATGATTTTTAAGATAATTATTATAAACATTAATAAATTTATCATATAAAAGATGGTGAGTATATGATTGTGTAAAATTAATTTACTTTGTTAATGTATAATTTTTTCTCATATTAAATAAAATATTTTCATATCAACCATATATATATTCAGTCATAATATTTCCTTGTCCATTTGGTTGATTCTTGATTAATTTATAGCCATGTCGGGGACCGGAGCTTGGATTGGAGGAAAACATAGAAGGGCATCAAGGACCACTCAAACCCTTCCATGTTGTAACTTTTAATTAGAAAATGTTACTTTCAACAACACATGCAATTTTGCAAAATCCACAAGATAATTTTATAGAATAATTGTTTTGCACTGGTTATAAGCGTGAAAGAAAAAGGTGAAGTTGATGTATATATTGATAAATAATTGACTTCATAAGATGTTAATTTGCAAATGCCGAGTGATAGAAATGACATGATCTCCACCTGAGTGACTCGCATCTAAGATTGGTTTATTTGAATGGAACAACGGCGGAGATTCAACCTTACCAAATATATTTAGTTTTTAATATTAGACGCGTCAAATCATGGCCAATTCCTTACGCTGGTGGAATAATAATACATGCATCATACACAAAATATGGGGACGCCAATGCTTTTTGGTTCTGTCAGGAAAAGAAAGTAGGATGTCTAGTGATGTATATGCCATTAACAATAAGGTCCATGCAATGTTAATTATGTGATCATATTCATTCATAGACCCTGCTCATTTCACACACTCTATTCCTATTTTCAACAACCTTGAGTACCTACCCTCATACTTGATGATACATCTTTATATTCCTTCTCCTATGATTTTTAAATAATATCAACCAAAATGTGTCTCTCATCGACAACAAGGGTTGTGCATGAGTCATACTAACCAATGCCCGGTTCTTCAGGATTATGTCTCGTTAAATTTATAGTATATACTTTGTTTATTTGAGCTTCGTGAACACCGGGTTGTCTTGTCTCCGATTCTTTAATCAACTTCAACCTGAATTCATGGTGGTCCAAAGAATAAGACTTAGATTAGTGTTCATGCAATCCATTCTGCCTCGTTGCTTATAAGCTCACCTTTATTTCATACTCAAGTTGGTCGCAAAAGCTTGGTCAAAAGCTTCTGTTGAGCAGGTAGTAGCTCTTTTTTTTTATATAATTACTTTGAGAATTTGGATTATTATATATTCAGGATTCAGCTTTTTGAAGCTTGTGGTCTTTTTTCTGTGCCTTCCAAAGTTTGAAGCTTGCTAAGATGTTTTCTTGTGGTCTTTTATGTGCCATTTCTTCTTTTAGTTGATCAATTCAGTGACGAGGTTGCAACATAAGGCACGGTTTGCCAAGGATATTGGAAGTAGTACTTTCAAATCACACCAAACTTTTGCCTTTACCTTTTTCGGCTCCCGTGAACCACCCCAAATAGTGTGTCAATCACAAGTCCAAACTACTAACCTTCTTTATTGTGCTTTAGTTATCAACTTAGCTGCCCATATAAGGATTTCCAAGTTGTTGAGTTGAACATTCAGTACTACCTGTGTGGAGATAGATTGATAGAAAGAAAGTTGAAACCAAAATGGATGGTGGTTATTTTCCACCTGGCAAAATTGGTTCATGGCATGGATTGGAATTAGAGGATGTGCAAGAAAATGATGAACTCAAATTGGTTCCATCGTTATCTGCCATACCTCAGCCACCTACCCCACATGAGCCTATGGAGTTCTTATCCAGGTCTTGGAGTCTCTCTGCTGCAGAAATTTCAAAGGCTTTTTTGGAAAAACAAAAGCACAACTTCCATGACAAGAATCAAGCCACCTTTCCAGAAGCTATTTTGGCACCTCAATTAGTAGTAAGTCATACCCCTTCTCATGCATCTTGCTATGCCCATTTGCATTAATTGTTGATTGAATCTCATGATGATCTCATCATCTTCCAAAACTCTGAATAATAATCTCTAATTACAAGTCTATACACTAGAGAGTGCGTGAATTAACTGATGTGAGGCTATTCTAGCTTAAATACTTATAAAGAGAACTTTGTTGTTCATATTGGTCCTACTCTATAGCAGTTTTGCATCCTTTGAAGGATATCGGTGTTAAGCCAAAAAAAAAATTACAAGTTCATACATTCTAAAGTGTATAAAATCATGTGTTGTGTTTTGGCCTATTCTCTATAAGCTCTAAGTTTTTTACTCTTTCTTTTGCAGACAAGTAAGATCATACCTTATCCTTATAGCACAAAGATGGGTACTATTGGAAAATGGTTTCAGCAGAGGCATCATGGGAATACTAATATCACTGTAAAGAAGAAAGATCGGGCACGTTTAGAAAATGCACGTGTACATTCTGCTGTGTCTATTGCGGGGCTTGCTTCGGCCTTGGCTGCTGTTGCTGCAGCAGAGAACTCTAGCGGCTCTCAAACGAAGTTGAAACTTGCTCTGGATTCAGCCACACAACTCTTGGCATCATATTGCATTGAAATGGCTGAACTAGCTGGAGCTGATCATGACCATCTGGCTTCTACTATAAAGTCTGCGGTTGATATTCAAACCCCTGGTGATCTAATGACTCTTACAGCTGCATCTGCAACAGGTATTTGCTTAATTTCGTATTTGGTTTAAGCCTTTAAGCTTATTTTGAAAAGAAAATAAAGGTTTTTTTTTCAGCCTTATGAGAGATTTTAGTAGGAAAACAATGATTTCCCAGGGAAAAGAAAGCATTAGCAATTGAATAATCATATTCATTCATTTACTTTCTCTTCTATTTCGTTTTCCTTTTTCACACTATTTTTATATATCTCTCTTTCTTCTTTTCTCATCACTTCCTCCATTTTTCACTTGCTCTCTTTCTTTTCTTTTTTCTTTCTATCTCTCTTCCTTACATCTATATCCAGAACCAGAGGTAAGGACTCAATTTCCACGCATTGATATACTCAGACAATTTTAACTGTTGGAAGAAGATTAAAGTCTCCAACATGTTTCAAGTCTGAGAGATAGAAGATGAGTCCTCCAATCTTTCTCTAACAGTTCTGATTTTCTGAATGCGTGAATGTGTGAAAATGCTTACCTCTGAATCATTGTGTATTCACCCCAAAATTGGGTTGTACATCTTTATTCTTACCAATTCTGGAAAGTGATTTTTAAGACTTGTTATAGGACATGAACTGTTGATCATTCATGACAAGATTTTTCGTTTTCATACTATGCAAAATCAGCTTTGAGAGGAGAAGCAGCTCTAAGAGCAAGATTGCCAAACGTAGCAAAAAGGAATGCATCTATAAGTCCCTATGATAGGGTACTACTACCACAATCTCATCGGTTTTCTGCCTTTGAAGGTCAGAGTTGTGAACATCATCCTCCATGTGTGGGAGATTTGTGGCAGTTCACAAGAAAAGGTGATATATAACAACAAAGTCACTGTCCATTATAGTCAAGTTCTAATTTTAAAGAGCCAAAAGTACCAATAAATAATAGTCTGCTTATCACTATTTTTAAGGCTGCTTTCCTTTACTTTTTCAGGTGTATTACGATGGAAGCATGTTTCTGTTTACATCAACAAGAAGTATCAGGTATACTAAATTAAACCCAGGCTTAAACAAATATTCATGTGATGATGGTTTCCATAAGGAAGGAACTTTTAATTAGTTCCCTTTTTGTTCAGGTCAAAATCAAGATCAAGAGCAAGCACGTTGGAGGAGCCTTCTCCAAAAAGAATAAATGTAAGCATTTTTCTAATTAAAAACTCTAACAACCGATGCCCACCTCCTTATGCATCTGTATTGGCATTATAAAATTCCTTTTTTTTTCCTTCTTGATTTGGACATCAAGAAGTTTCTATTTTCCCCACTTGCCTCTATGTTTTTGGAGTTAGGTAGTCTAACTTTCATTGTATATATTATATATACTAGGTGTGGTTTATGGAATTTGTGACAAAGATGGGGCATGGCCATACAGAAAAGAAAGGAAAACGTCAGAAGAGTTCTATTTTGGCCTCAAAACTGCACATGGTCTTCTAGAGTTTAAGTGTGATAATAAACTCCACAAGCAAAATTGGGTTGATGGAATAGGGTGTTTACTTCGTCGAGTTAACTCTATTGAAGCAACAGAGCGTTCTCTAGATCTGCTAAGTATTAACAGCGACACGTGACTGATTTGAATTGCATTGTATCACTGTTTAGAGAAATTTTAAGAAGAGTTGAAGAATATTTGAGAAGACATTTTGTTTTTTTGAAATAAAAAAGGAGCGTATGAAGTCACTTAAGGTTTCAAGACATGTAGAGTTGCAAAGATAAAGGATCGGAATGACATTTCAAAAAGATATTAGGAGAAACCAAGGTTGTAAAATAATTTCTTTTAAGACAGTACATTATGTAAGTGTGTAATTGTGTTATGTATATATATGTGTCTAGAAGAGTAGAACAGAATTTTGCCAAACACATGCATTCTTAAGATGGTTGTACCACTAAGATACAAAAGTGAAGCAATGATGTTTATTTACTTCATTTTCTCGTTACCCTTATACATATTGAGGAATTTGAAAAGTGAAGAATTAGTTATTAATAAAAACATCAACTGTTGTAATTTTGATCAAGGTTGATTAAATCTGTATTTTAAATATTTACTTCATTGTCAGATAGACATTACACGTTTGCAGAGAAATTGAGTTGGCAGTTCTGCAAGCACCCCCCGGGATCACAGTCTTTCACAATCTGCACCGGTGTTGCATTGATAAGTTTGGACTAGCACTCCTAATCCCATCACTCTTCTGAATGGTAAACCTTTTGTTCAAAATGTATATCAATCTTTTTACAAGCGACAATCAGGGTAATGAAGCTCAGAAAGTTGCTGAATTCATTTCACTGAATTAGGCAATTAGCATGTTACAAGGACCCAAAGAATCAACTCAATCTTCCTTTTATGCTCATATTTTACAACTGAAGTCGGATATTATTTGGATATGAATGTAGATGCACACCATTTTGGTGCACTGTATTTTGGTTATTTTCTGTTTCCCTCAAAATACAACAGTCCTCTTTTCTTCATAAGGTAACACCCGAAGTTCACAGTAAGATCTGATAGCCTTGGAAAGGCATTGTTTCTCTAGGTTTTCTGATTTCTGCACAAAGCTCTGCATGTTATCTCTGTGAGAAACTCTCTCAACCTGCAAATGAGATTAAACCATTTTACCAGCAGATAAATAATATTGGCCATACTTGATGCTGTCAATTATGTAAATGTTATACAGTGCATCTGTACATGTGCAATTTAAGGATGCTTAATTTACAATCAAGCAAAAGACACAGTAAAATAGTTACACTGAAAAATATAAGACTCAAATATGTATGGGAAATTTGTTCTGCTTGTAACTGAAACAGAAACCTAAAGAATTTCATTCTGAACAGATTCTTCTGCAGCAGTATCAATCTCTATAATGTCAATGGGAGAGGTGCCAATTAATGCATCAAATGTAATCTAGAATATTATAAAAACTAATCAGGATTTGGACAGATGTCAACCTTAGATGCAATCAATATTTTCCCACCATTAGTTGTTCTTTTTTTTTTTTTTTTGCATTGGAATTGGAATATCTACTCACAAATTGGAACCCATGCAGAAGTGTGGGTGCTCTAGGTTTTTTTTTTTTTTTTTTTTTTTTAGAACAAGAAAACGACAAAATGTTGAGGAAGTACATCTACGAGGAAATCCACTCTCAAAAAATAATAAAATATATCTTGCAAGAGTTTGATAAACTGGAGTTAGCCTTGCAATTTGTTCAGCCTATATTAGGGGCACACAGTCATGCTAATTGCACCTACATTTTGTTCACTCTATCTTAGTATCCCATCTAACCCTAGTCGCTAGGTGGCTCCAACCAGACTAGGGTTTCTTGGATGATGGATCAAAAGGCAGATGCAGAAAAGTTGCCCTTGCAAATTAACTTAAGTCTCCAGCATAAAGTGTAATTAAAAAAGTAAAGAAAACACCATAATTACATGGCATTAAATATGCTAATGTCTATTATAACCTATAATCAGTTCAGATCAAAATTATCATTCAAATATTATTACAAAGGAAGCAATGTATCGTGAGCAACATCAAAACAAGTATGAAAGGTTTTATGTTCACCATTTGTTCAATTATAGGTCCAGCATCAAGTTCTTCAGTCACAAAGTGACTTGTTGCACCAATTAATTTAACACCTGCCTCAAAGGCCTGCCAAAACAATCTAGCATATTAAACATGTATACAAAGGAAGGAATCAGAAAGAGCACATAACAAACAGTAAAAAGTGGCAACAGTTTAAATTATGAAAGGGCAGGAAGACCCACCTGTTTAGATGGATTACCACCCTTGAATGATGGCAAAAGACCATGGTGAATGTTAATTATATCGTTCCCATAGCTCCTTAAAAAGTTTCCAGATAATATCTTTGCATATAAATCAATGCTGTAAGTATTAATAGTTCAATACTATCAAATATTAATATTGATATACAATAGAAGATAATTACAAACTACTCTGAGATTTTCATAACATGCAGAGGCAGAGAAGAGCCAGTTCATCCCAGAAGCACCCAAATTTCAGGAATAAGTCCAATTACCAAAATCTCTTTTAAATATTAGAAATATAATAAATACACTGAGAGCATGAATTCTATACAGTTATTTACCTGCATATATCTTGCAAGTACTAAAAAATCAGTATTCTGAACCAGCTGCAATATCTCCCCTTCTCTTTTATTTTCTTTAGTCATACATAAGTAATGATAAGGAATACCATGCCTTTCAAGAAAACGAATCACATGGGTGTTTGAACCTCTATGATGGTTACTGGAGAATGCATCATAGAAGATAATTAGGAAACAAATAAATATATAAGAGACGTACATATCAATTTAGTGGTGTTATTACTTAAATTTGACCTAATTACACAAGTGATATCTACTGGAAGTCTTCCATCCTGCCATCCATGTAATAAATCAACCAGGCAGTGGTCCTGCAGCAGCATAAAAAATAATATATTCACCCCTGTACAGAATTTTTTTGAAAACAAAAGACAAGAAAAGATAACAAGAGTGATAATGCACACCTGCTTTGATGCAAGAACCGCTATCTTATATTTAGGATCCAGAGCTGGCACCCTTACAACAGATCTTATTGCATTGAATGTTTGTGAAAGCTTAAGGAAGTCCTCCTCCATTTGCACCCGTGGCCATTTAACAGGATCGAAAACAAAATCACTGCAATTATCAACACAAGTTAATGCAGCTGCAGTCATTGTTTCCATATACCCATTCAAATGACAAATTAATTGAACTCTGCCGTGTTTAGATCTGATGTTTGTTAGCATGCATTGAATTATGGAGCTCAAGCACCACAAACTGGAGATCAGTACACAATAAAGTATGCATACATAGTATTAGTACTAGATAAGAACTGACTGTAAGAGATAAGATTTTAAAATCCCTTCATATACATAGAGAAATCATACAGGAAGAATTCCAGCATTAAGCTAAGTCAGTGAGCACTTATTGAGAGAGAGATTCATTTACTTTAACCCTAAAAGCAAGAATTGATCCATAAATCTATGAGGGGGTTGGTATACCAAGGGCAAAGAAAACTATTAATATTCTAAGTAAATGTATTCTAACTTTTACTCACCAAAGTGAAGAGCATGTCATTGCATCGACTTGCAAGAAAAGGAAAAGGCAGAAAATATAAAATTTTAATTTATTGTCTGTGCAAAATTACCTATGAATACTTGGTGGAATTCAATCAGTTGTACTACATATAACAGGCAATCCGATTAACATCCTGTTATATTAAGACACTAAAACCAAAAAGTTCATTTGGGAAAACTTGTTGCTGCATTATATTTGTTTGCCCCATCAGATTCCATTATCCTTTCCCAAATTAAACAAAAAAACAAAAATCTACAGCCCTGTTTATTGGTGTGGAGAGTTCCCGACTCCATTTCAATTGGTGTTTTATGATTGAACATGACAATCTAGACAAGGAATATTAGATTAAGGGGAGTGCCCTTGTCCTTCGTGCCACCAAACAGCCAGCAAAACACAACATTAGCTTAGCCAGCCACCATTCAAACCCGAGACACTCAAATTCTTGCTCTCTCTCTTTGTTGTATTTGTTGGGCAGTATCATGGGTAGTAGCGAGGACCTCAACAACAAAGGCGATTCTCCATTGAATAGTATAAACTTCCTAAAAGCTTAAACATAAAAATGCTATTGTTCTCCAACCAAAATTGGCATCTAATCTGAGTAACCACTGCATTCATCTCAAATTCTCAATAACTAAAATTGGCAAAGATAACTGAGTTATAATCCTGATTTTGATTAGAGAACAATGCCTATGGTATTATATTTAAGTTCTCTCCTATTAGTAACCCAACGAATTAACAATGCAATTGACAGTCAACTCACATTGGTCTGGGCTAGTGGTGGGGTTGGGGTAGATGAATGAAGACTCAAATTGGTCTGGCCTAGTGGTGGGGTTGCGGTAGATGCATGAAGACTTAGGTTCGATGCTCATTGCTGCCATTATACACAAACAAAACAAAAAAACATTGTGGAAATGAGAGAGTGAACAAGTGTACCTTCTGGAGTAGAAGACTTGTTTATTTTCAGGAACAAAAACATCAGCGGCGAGAATGTTTCCACCTCTAGAGGCAATACAGTCGGAAAGCTTGGCTACAATTCCAACGGCATCCTATTAACAAAACCAAATTCAATTCCCTTAGCAATATCACAAAACAAAATCAAAGCATAGCATAAGAATGTTATTCATTACGGGGCAATGAAAGACGTGGATTCCGTGGGTGAGGGAGGAAGGGGGATCCAAAGATTTGAAGGACATGTTCCTGTTCATGTTCCTTTTGACCAACCCCAAAACATTACGAGGGACTCTTCGGGCCATGGCCATTCTCTTCTCTCTGTCTGAATATGTTCGGCGTTCAAGTTCAACCACCAAACTTCCACATGTTTAACCAACACCGCACTCTCTCAATCCTCCACCAACCTATCATTTCATTCGTTTCATTACATTACACGACATGCCGTTTTGCTTGTCATTTTTCTTTTCTTTATTTATAGGTTAAATTAGTTTTTTTTGTTTCTAATTTATTATCTAGATTCGATTTAATCTTCTGAATTTTTTAGGTTTAATATAGGCCTCTAATTTTTTTAAATCGTTCAATTCAATCCTATCATCTAAATTGAATTGACGGTGCTAAGAAATGTAGTCCTCTAATTTTGCAAATCCTCGATTTGAAGAAATTTTCTGGCAATAGCAAGTGCATTTCTGTGGACAAAATTCAAATAACTGTTTTCATGAAATTGTCTCAAAATAATTAACAAAAATATGTGTTCACTTTTGGTTCTGTTTGAAATCATGTGTTCTTCAAAAGAATTCAATCAATTTTATGAAAAAATAAACATTGGGACGAAATCAAAAACGCAAAAGGGTAAAAACAGGATGAAAGCACTTGTGCGTTTTAAATCACGAAATTCTATCAAATTACTTGACAAATTTTTGTAATTCTTGTCATATTTTCATCCCAAGAATATGACAAATATAAGCCCTCAAGAAATTTTGAATTTCATGCAAAAAAATATAAACGATTTTGTTCAACGAAATTCAAAGGAAAAAAAAAGGACACTCTGAATTGTTTTATCGCATACTATATATTAGAACCATTAATTTTAATTTCATGAATAGGAATGAAGAAATTAAAGTAATGAGATTCACATAATTAACAATTATAAAATGTATCTAAACCAGACTCTTACCAATTGATGGAAAATAATAAGACAACATCACACAGATACAAGTTATAACATGTTGAGTATAATAATAATACCTAAAAAATTGTAAAAGACATAACCTAAATTGACATTTATCCCTATGAGTGTGACTAGAAGATAAAATGATAGAAAAACCTTGATTGTCCTTGAGAGAAATTTTGTCCACTTTTAAGATTATTGAATGTGAGTGAGAGAAACAGAAAGTAAATTTGTTTAATAAGATAACAAAATTATAATTTTTTAGTCATAAGTAGGGACTCACAATAAATTATTTATTAAATGATTAATCCAATTCATCATAGAGTCAATCTTATTTATAATTCCATCTATAATAATCCCTAATCTATATATGATATTTATCATATCTTTATTTATTAATTGATGATGTAAAAAATAATATAATAATGATAATAATTTACTTCATATTTTTAATTTGTATGCCATTAAAAATGCATGAAAAGGTTTATAAATAATAAAAAAATTGCTTAACATATGTTTTTAGTTATATAATCGTAATAATCATAAAAAATGTACCCTCGGGTAATTTAAAAAAAAAAGTCAAAAGAGAATGAGATTTTATTAATACTTAATAAAAATTGTTAGAGAAATAGGGTATATATTTTTTAAAAAAAAATTTCCTAATAATATAATTATTCTTTAATTATTAATGATAATAATTTACATGTTTTTTATTTTTAAGCCATTAAAAATGCATGGAAAGGTCTATAAATGATAAAAATAAAATCAATGCTAAAGAATTTGACGCCCATCGTGCACGATGAATTATTTTAAAGTTTCCTAAAAAAATATATTTCTTAAGTTTATTTAATAAGCAAAAATGCACTCTTAACTCATTAAAAAAATACAAGGTAAAAAAGAGAATGAGATTCAAAGTATTTAATTGTTTTTTTTGCTAACAATTGTTGACCTTGGTTAAATAGAATATCGTATTAGTATTTGTTTAAAAAAATATGTACTAAGATGATACATACAGTGTTAAAAATTATGTACCGAGTTGATCCCGTAAAAAGGAGGACGAGTTCATAAACAGAGTGATGCAGTCACATGGTTATAACAGAAAATCCCAAAGCTTAACTATCTAATTGATTTGATTAGAAATGTTAGCAATCACTTTCACTTTCTGATGTTTGTCATCCAGGCTACTAACAACCTGGCAATAGTAGCTCCAATCATTACTTGTTTCTCAAATTGCAGTTTGATCAAATGTGTTTTTTTCAACATATTTAATATCTGTTTAGATATAAGATTAGTGTTTATGAAATTTTTTTTATTGAAATTTTTTTTATATTTTCAGTAAAAAAAACTAAAAAAAATACTTATACCTTGCATCAAAAGAGACCATTGGATTTGCCAAACCTAGATATATTCTCAGTTCCCCTTTTTCAGTTGTCATAAATAATAAATTAAGTTATTGATCAACGTACTCCATAAGCTTTTTTAGTACATTTGATGTTACAAAATTATAAACTGTACAAAGACACGATGCGTGGAGGTTCCTGGGTTGTGTGGCGGTAGTGGATTTGTAATTGGTGTGGTCTTGGTGCTTGGTTTGGGGGAGAGGTGGCTAGGGTTTACTTGGGAGAGAAAGGGTAAAAATGAAATATTAGGAATTGTTGGGGTGCAACGAGCAAAAATGGGATGCGTTAAGTAATTGTCTTATTTAAGTTACCCATCTGTACATGTTTAATTCAAAATAGTTGGCCCACATCTTGACATTCTTGGAGGCTAAACATGTGGTTATAACCTTACGCGTTCACATATAAACCAAGTTATGCATTGATAATGGAACATGTGGCATGATTAACTACTTGATCATCTGTATTAATTACTCGATCACCTGTATTATTTTCTCAAAATAAGGATGATAAAAGTGATTAAACAAGAAAACTCAATAATAAGAATGGGACAAAAGAACTCTGATTATAATGAAAATTTGATATGAAAAGTTATGGTAAGAGAGAAAATCAATAAATGCCTTGAAATTTTAACGTAAGAGGGAATAGTTTGACAACAACATTTATTGTACGAGAAATTCTAGCAATAGTCTATCTGCAGCTTTCTTTCTAACACTCTTAATTTGTTTGGTTAAAATTTATTAAAAATTATCAATTTTATTGGTTCTCACTTTTCATCTATTAGAGTTGAAATTTATTAGATAATGATTTTCAGTAAATTCCAACCAAACACATTGAAAGTGTTGGAAAAAATGTATAAAAAAAAGGTGTCATTTAACATTTCTCTTGTTGTACATAGAAAAGTAACAAACTAAAATGACACATGTAAATATAATTTGAAAAATTTATGTGTTAATCACACACACACCAAGTTGGGGAGCAATTGTTGTGGATTGGGCCTAAGCCACCCTTTCATTTCAACTCGTGTAAAGACTAAGCAGAGAGAACAATAACGTCAAAGAATGCAGTTAAGCATGAAAAAACATGATAAATGCATGTAAGGAGCCTTAAACCATGTGAATTGTGATGTTGACGTTATCTCAAGTTTGACACCTGTATATACCTCCAATTGTCATTGTTATAAATACGTGCATTCATTATAACTTTTGTATGGTCATTACTAAAGCATCAAAGTGTCTTACATGTAATTCACCATCACTCACACAAGTCTATAGTTTTGTAAATTCGAACCAGCCAACCTTTCTTAGTGGACATCCAACTAGTTGGTTAACACCACGGGTTTGGATCACCTTCGCCCATACTTGGACAAAACAAATATATTTGACCTATTTTATTAAATATTTCCAATGGCTTAAAGAGAAGAAAGAAATTATACACTAACTAATAATATAAAATAGTTTTATATTTGTTATCTAATCACAAATAATCATGCATGTTAGAAGGTTTATGTTAGCACCCAACACTTTTTTAGTTAGACAACAAAGTACCTTTTTAGTTAGACAACAAAATATCCATCCATTTATTGTAGACCAACAAAAATTAAAGGATAGTAAAGTTATTTTATTTTATTTTAAAAATACAAATAACTATACATTGTCTCCCTATTTCCCATGTTCCACAGGAGGGATAGGCCACGCGTGTTTGCAGCAGACAGGTGCAGGGTGGTGGCAACCAACACAGGTTACGATGGAGCGTGGAGGACTTGAAACACGATCACAAGTTCAAGAATTGATTTTCATATAATAGCACCAAAATGTGAGTTAACATTTAGGATTTTCATTTCAAATTCCTTCCATTATAAAAGTGATTTTTAACTTAAGAACATGTTTAAAGCCCTAGACAAAGCAATGATGGTACAACAAATCCAAACTAGTAAGTATACTGGATAGGATTGAGTATTTATTAGGCCCCAAGAGACCAAAGTAACATATTGGATAGGTATTAGGCCAAGGTAGCCAAATACCTATTCTAACCCACAGGAGGCAATGATCACATTTACTAGTAATCACAAAATTAGGTCACATAATCCTCCTTATAGGATGGATTACCTAGATCACATTTACTAGTAATCACAAGTAGTCACAAAATTAGGTCATATAATCCTCCTTATAGGATGGATTACCTAGATGGTAATCAGTGCACACAAGCCTAAGGTCGAAATAAAAAGGATAGGAGTTTTAGGTAAAAAAATAATTATTCATTGAATGCATGTTTCTTATCCGCATGTATTGCTCTAAGGCGAACCCTTACTTGAGCGTCGAATTACCTTTTGTAGGTACCACATTCGGGTCACACTATTGGGGCGAAATAAGAAAAACAACACAAGATAAGAAAAATACTTTTAAACACCTAAAATAAATTGGCACCTTCATATATATAAAGACAAATATTATAATAGTGAATCAGACAAGAAAAACAACACAGAATAAGAAAAATAGCACACGACAAAAACACAAGTTACATGATAAATTTGTATCTTGTATATCATTTGACGAATAATGGATCGCACAAATAAAATAATATAAAATTTACTAAAATATCTAATATTAATTATTTTAATATTTTTTTATCAAATTTAATGTATTTACCGAAATAAAATAAAAAAAAGAGGAAGGGGGAATAAAATAAAATAAATATGATGTTTCCTTTTAATATGATTACGTTGGTTAGTTAGTATTTTATTATTATTAAAGAGATAGAAATAAAAATATATGTATCATTTTAATACTTTATATTTGGAATAAAAAGTTGTCTCATGATTTTTCTAAATAAAAAAAATTAGAAATTTTGTTCTGTTTCTCATGATTTTTCTCATATGCATGATTTGTGCTGTCCCATAACTAGGAGAGAAAAAAATATTTGAACTGTCCAAAACCAAAATTATAGAGAAATTAAGATTATTGATAGGGTGGAATGATATTTAGATGTTAAAATATAAGGAGTCATTAATTAATCTTTCTATATGAGAAAAGTATTTCCCATGCAGGAGTGTCTCTGGTGGTCGTACTATAGTATAGACTAGACCTAGACGCTTTAGAGTTTAAACTAGCGTAGCGGGTAAATGCTAACATTAGCGGGAATTGGAAATCAATCAAGCATCCAACCGAATCCAAGTCAAACCAACACTCACTCTTCCTTCATCTTAACTTCGTGCACACCAAGTAACAGAGAGAGAGAGAGAGAGAGAGAGGAGGTTGATGAACGATCATTGAATGCGCCCAACGACCCAAACCCCTTCGAATTCAATTGCCGGGACACCACCTATCTTGTCTCGTTGCCGCACTCTTTCGGTAACCTATCTTACTATTTACACTTCGCATTCACATTCCATTCAATTATTCTCGTTCCTGTTGTGGAACCTCGCTCGATCTCGATCTCTTCATTCTTGGTGTTCAATTACCCCACCCAGACTGGCCCCACATACTTCCTTTCTTCCACTCCTGCGCCATAGATATTTGTACTTGTCATTTATGATTCTATATCGGGTTCAAACTTGGCGACCTCTCGATAAAAAAAAGAACAAACACCACTCTCAAAACCGACGAAGTTAGAACAATGCATGAGCATTCTACAATAGCTGAGATTTAATGATGAGCGAGTTCCGCGGGTTTCAAAAACAGAGCCACGCTGCAGAAGCGTGTAGGTATGAAGATCACGGAGATTCTCCACATGGCAAACCTCGACACCGACGATCTAAGAGGTCCTTTTTTATTTTTATTTTTTAGCAATTCAATTATTTACAATGACATAATAAATATTAGCATTGGGTATGTATAATACTAATGTGTTTCTCGTTTAGTGGATTAATGTATTTCTTTCTGTTCGTGTTAAAGTGTGGGTGTTAGTTAGTGTGAAATTTTGTCGGTGGAAAAAGTGCGAGACGAGGGGTTGAAAGTTTTAGAATGTTTAGAGATTATATTAGAATTAGATTTGGAGAAGTAATTTGGATACTGCGAGCTGCATTTCCATGTAAATATGTTTTTATGAGGAAACTGAGATCAAGATTTTTTACTTCTGGGGTTCAATTTGCCTCAAGGTTGGCTTTTCTTCTTTCAAAGTAACTGGTTTGGCTAATAAGTGTTGGCTGATTGGCTCTAGTTCACTGTATTAGTGAAATATTAGTTTTCCTGAGAATTGGAAAACTTGGTAATGCTGATCTAGTTTCTTTAGACACATTACAGTTGTTGTCTTGTCTTCAGCTGATTCATTTTGTGACACGGCATTTTTTTTCTTCTTTCTCTTATGATTTTTTCAGTGCTTCTGAAAGAAACTTGGCAAACGCAAGAGATGGAGCCTCGCATCCACTCGAGAAAGACCACAATGAATCCCTTGTGAGACTGCAATTTAAATTTGGTCTTTAAATTTTTTAAATCACATCTCATAATTCTTCTTAACAAACAATTATTGCATTACAGATGCACTGTGTAGTCGTTTTGAATGTTAGTCAGAAGATAATTCACTGGTTTGGTTTTATCATGACTTGGACAGGTTTCAACACCTTCAGTGGGTGCTTCTAGGTTACAGAGTCCGTCTTATGACAATCTCACTTGTGTAAACAAGAATACCTCTTCAAGTCATAGAGCATCCTTAGAAAAAGATGTAAGCACTTATCTCTTATTTTGTCGTGTCTCTGGACCTGTAGGTCCTTAGCTTCAAAATTTCTTTTCAACAATTCTGTTTGACTCTCCACATGGTGAGATGACTCTGTCCGAGCTTTGGTTTTCATGTATTTTGCTTGCATTTGACCCTAGTAAAATTGGTTGTGTAATTTAAATTGTTGAAAAGTGGGGGAAAAGGAACAAACGGGTCAAAGCCAATTCCACTGGATGTATGAGCTTGGGAGCTCTCTTTAGAAAGGCGAAAAAATTTGATTGATATCATCATGAAACTTATTGATAAAAAATTTAGTGCTTCTAGAATAAATTCAGCATAGTCTCTTAAGTCTTCATAGGGAAAAAAGCCATAAAAGTCCCTTATTAGCTTTTCAGAATCATCTCCAGTTCAAGAAACATGGGAAAAGAACCCTATATAATACACATATGAAGATAAGCAAAGTTTGAGACCCTCACTATAATGATTTGCAGGTTGAGCAACTACAGTTACGCCTACAGCAGGAGAGATCCATGCGCATTCTGCTTGAGAGGGCGATGGGTCGAGCCTCAAGTACTTTATCTCCTGGACACAGACACTTTACTGCCCAGGTAATTTGGCATTCGTATGTATTTTCTTAACTGCAATATGAAGAATCCTGATGCCGTAAAAGATCCATATAACTTATAACATGAAGAATCCTATACTTGAACCTGGTCACTTTCTGAATTCTGATAACATTCTCGTAAATGGCTTCGTAATTCCCTCCTCAGCTTAATTACTTTAAAGTGAAGCTCATTTTTAAGCCTTCATCTACTAACACACTAAGTTTTCAGTTATGTCTTTTAATAAGATATTAGAACCTCTGACCAAATAATGGTCAGAAATTTGATCCACCACTCTGCCATTCTTCTAATCTACTACTATTAAATTCTGAATTAGAATACGATATGATTGATCCTGTGCTTTGTACACACTTTAAGCTGCAAAAGTTAGATAGGGTGGGATAGAGATAAAACCTTTCTTGGTCTAGAGCTTCTACCTAATGATCTAACTTTTTGGAAACCCATGCTATGCAGTTGAGAAAATAGTGTATGTACTAACAGTGTACACGATTTTTGTACCGTAATCCAATCAATAATCCACCATGTATGATAAATTTATTAATTTTATAATAACTATTTTAAAAATCACGTCAATCATGATTTCTTTTTAATTGACAGTGTAATTTTTTTTACACTAATAGTGCATACAAATTAAGCTGTGTAGTTCTCATGTGTGTTATAGGCTTATTGCCTCTGGGAATCTGAGGCACAGCTTTGAAATGATAAAATTAGCAAACTTGATTCTCTCCAAATTCCAATATTGTTGGCTCAATTGGTAGGATTGATCATGATCCATATGAAGGTATTGTTGGGTTTGAATTCAAAGGATTCTCATGAGCCTCGTCGAAGCGTTATAGGAATCCTTTGAATGGGTTAACTTCCCATTCCCCAGTACCTTTATTCATAAAAAGAGAGAGAGCAATTGACTCTCATGTAAAAGATCCCCATTAGATGCTATATAACTAAAATGGACTCTTCACTCTCACTTGATAGGTAGATATATTTTGATTGGAATGTGCGGCAAGGACATGGAGGTTCCGGTTTGATGTCATTTTTAAATTTATAATATACACTGTAATATGGCTACTAGTGTATGTTTAGTGGAAAATAAATAACTATTTCTTCCATTTTTTCTCCTTTTTCTTAGACAAAAGACTTGATTGCGGAGATTGAGTTGCTTGAAGAAGAGGTTATAAACCGTGAGCAGCAAGTACTTTCTCTGTACAGGAGTATTTTTGAACAGTGTGTTAGCCGGTCAGCTTCTCAACAAAGTTCTGCTGTTGCTTCACCTGCTCATACAAAGCAAGGATCCAGGAAGCATCCTAGTATAATTTCAAGTGCATTCTGTTCATCAAAAAAATTCCCTCTAAGAACCCTGCAAGCTCTAGTTGCTAATAATGACTTGAGGAATAAAATCTTTGGGTCTAATCACGCTCCTTTATCACGTGGCAAAGGCAACAATTATTTTAAAAAGACTTGTTCTGATTCCACCAAGGTATGATATACATTCATATTGATTTTCTATTATTTATGTGCATCGATTGTTTCCTTTGCTTTTGCTGTTAATGGATAGCATTTGTCTCAAATATCAGAGAGCATTGTTTACAGAACCAGAAAGGGTACGTGTTCAGTGATTGCTGGTTTGATTGGCACTGAATTATGGTCAAACCGAAATTTTAAAATTGTTAATTTGTTATCATTAAGAGCAAATTCTAAAAAATCGTGTTTTTTCTCAGTTAGTTTTCTTTTATTTTTCATTGTTTCAATCACTGTGCAGAATTTTTAAATTGATATATAACTTGTATATGATTATTTCGGTATGTCATCCATATTGAATATTATGTTTTGTTGCAAAAAAAGACTTTTTTTGTTATAGAATTTTTTTTCTTAATATATGTTTAAAAATGTATTCTAAGATGATCTTTTATATGTATTAAGTATTTATGATTTGTTGTTGTCAAGGTCTTCTCCACTGGCATAATTACTACTAGTCTAATTAATGCCAGAACTGGCACCCAAGAGATGTGGCAGATTCATAAGCTCCCAGGACACCACCACTGGGCATGTACTGGTCTCTGGTTCACTAATTTATTGCTAGAACTGATTCGTTTAGTCCATTTCATACTGGTTTATGGAAAAAAAAATCGGTTTTCAAGAGAGAATTGAATGACACATGTGGATTGTGGCCAGTTCACTAGCTGGTCCAGTCCCATTCTCTTGACCCGGAATTTATAACACCAGAAGCAATTGGCCACTGATGAAGTAACCATTTCTTTGCACATGACAAGTTTGGTATGTTTGGTTATATAATTATAAACCCAATGTTCAAGTAATCAGGGCTTTGCAATACATTTTGCCAAAGCAAATACCGTATGAATTGTAACCAAAAGCAAAAGCAATTCCATATGAATTCATGCATGTTAACATGCTTACATGCATCTAAATGGTGTGATATTTGTACTGAACATTCTCATCTAAATCATATGTCAGGCTCACGAAAAATTTTCTCCGATCGAGAAAACTCCAATTTTACGTACTTTGAAAGACCATCTATACCAGTGTCCAAGCAAGCTTTCTGAGGATATGGTGAGATGCATGACCACTGTATATTGCTGGCTTCGTAGTGCAACCTCTGTAAATTCTGAAAACGGTAGGTCACCATTATTGTCAAGGTCATCCACTAATGCTATACGGCCTCGAAATGGTATTGGAGACGATCTTGACTGGTCTTGCAAATTAGCAGTTGAAATTTCTTGGATATCTACTCACAAACGTCACTCTTCCCATGCTTCTTATGCCATAAAAAATTACAGGTTGGTTCTATATGTATGACAGTTTTAAATGAAATATTAAAAATCATTAGAGAATCTAAAGGCAGTGATGAACTTTCAACTTATTGCCTTGCTTGGAAATTCAGGGAGTAGGAGTTCTTTGGTAATTATAGCACGAGTTATTAACATTTACATCCTGCTATATCTTTATTGGAAATCTGGGATATGTGTAATTTTATGATTCTTTAATACTTTAATTTAAATTTTTATTTTTACTATAATAATACTTTGTTCATGCACTAAGTTTCTTGTTGAATTGTTGATCTGACTTGTTTTTTCCCCCTCCCTGTTTACATTCAGAGTTTTAGTTGAACAACTAGAAAGGGTGAATGTCAGTCAAATGGATAGCGATGCACAAATTGCATTCTGGATCAATGTGCACAATGCTCTTGTGATGCATGTAATATTCATATGACCAACAATAATTTTGTTTTACCAATTTTAAAGTATAAATAACTTAATTTGATCTCCTGTTGACAGGCATATTTAGCATACGGAATTCCCCAGGGTTCTCTCAGGAGGCTAGCCTTGTTTCACAAGGTAGTTCTCTATTTTGTTTAATTTCATTTATCCTTTAGTTAGAAGAAAATTCTCGGTATTTACGAGTTCTCGGATAATTTTCTTCAAACATTGCTTTACTAACAAATGTAAGATAGCTATTCACAAACTTAAGAATGTTTTGAACTTTTGGAAGGTTTATATTTTCTTCAAATTATTCTTCTTGGGAACCTCAGACCAGGAACATAACCAAATAATTTATTTATTTCACATTACCAACAAGGGAAAACAAAATAAGAAGAAAGAAACAATTGAAAATATACCTTTGTATATAAATTTTCTTTCTTGACAAAATATACCTTTGTTTTACTAGACATCATACTTATTATCAATTGATCTGTACAATTGTCTAGTGCAGGCTGCTTACAACATTGGCGGTCATATCGTAAGTGCAAATGCCATAGAGCAAATGATATTTTGCTTCCGAACACCTCGGATTGGACGGGTACTCCCCTTAACCCCATCTATGAATTTAAAAAACTTTGGATACACTTCGTCTTGATATGTTTAATGGTTAATTCTGCCAATAGTGGAATTCATTGATGAGCTGAGGTGTCTGTCTATTAAACTTCCTACCCATTGCTGTTTTTTGGCCAGTAGAGGATTTTTATTTTTTTATCAACAAATGTTAATTGTTAGTTGGATAACTTTTTGTTAATAAGAGAGATCAAATCTGCAACTTTTCCCTTCTTTCTTTCTTAATCACTCAATCAACCTTATATATCCTCTGTAGAGGGTTACAAATCATTGATTCTTCGTATGATTTGTATCTTCTGTTTCCAATCCTAAGTTATGTTGGAAAGATATCAATGCACGTATTTGAATTAGTGGCACAACTTCCAATTTTGAATTTAGAAAGATATTATAAATTGGTAAGCACAGCTATAATTCAGTAATCAGTCAACCATGCTCTTGTAAACTTGTTTAGATTTTGCTTCTTCACTAGAATGAGAAGAATATAAGATAGGTATTAGCTTTCTTCTTTTTAGTGAGTTATGATATGCATAGGCAGTTATTCTTCTAACACCTATTTTCTGGTATTGTTCTGCAATTTCTAACACCTATTTTGACAGAATCAAATGTTTAATACAATTATTCTTTTTTGTTAACTGTTTTATCAAATACAGTGGCTTGAAAGTATTGTGTCTGCCGCCTTGAGGAAGAAAAGTGGTGAAGAAAGACAACTCAGTTCCAAATTGGGTCTTACTAATTCCCAACCCCTTGTCTGCTTTGCCCTTTGTACTGGAGCCTTGTCAGATCCTGTGGTAATTTTTCTCTCATAAACATTCTGCTATGAAAATGCATTTGAATATAAATTGGAAAATTTTTCTCTGGAGCCTTGTTAGATCCTGTGGTAATAATAAATACTGACACCCTCATAAACTTTTTCTCTGCTAAACTAATTGAACTTCAAGCTCTTTTGCTTATAAAGAATGTAACGTAGTAAGTACCATCTTCCAAACTAATGCTGCAGAATTCTTATAGTAATTTTGATTTTTCATCTACAATACTCCTTGTTCTCTGTTACCCGGATTTTAAAAAGTTGAATAAGAATTTTGTTGTTGCAAATTACAACGCTGCAGCTAAAGGTTTATTCAGCATCAAATATAAGTGAAGAACTAAATATTGCCAAGAGGGAGTTTCTCCAAGCAAATGTAATTGTGAAGAAGACAAGAAAAGTTTTTCTCCCAAAATTGGTGGAAAGATTTTCTAGAGAGGCATCAATAAGCGTAGACGATCTCTTTGGATGGGTCATGGAGAGTGTTGACAAGAAGCTGCGTGATTCAATGCAGAAGTGCCTTAATCCTAAATCCAGCCAAAAACCATCTCAGATCATAGAATGGTTACCTTATAGCTCAAGGTTCCGGTACGTGTTCTCCAAGGATGTCATAGACAAGCCTTGGTGGGTAATGAGTCTATGAGACTATGATGACATCTAACTGCTTGGTAAAGATTATTGAATGATTAGTGGAGGCATAACTGGTTTGAGAAAGAGAGGAAGTTGGTTGCCGGTGTTGTGCACCTAAAAATTTCTATTCAATAGGATTTCACCTTCACACTTGTACTCCAATAATAGGTACTTGAAAATTTCATGTGCATTGTAACATGATGGTTGCTTGCCTTAGCATATTCTTCCTAAGATCATTGTAAATTCTGATTTCTAGCGTACAACTTTTAATTTTTAAACAGTAATCATAATAATTGTTTTTTCTTTAAAAAAAAACTTTTACATTGAATATGTTGCATCACCGTCACCATTATTGGAAAGGTAATTAAGAATCCTCTTATCTACAGGTCATGTCTAAATCTCTTCGATTCGAGTTGAGTGCATAAGCGGCTTTCCCTTTAGGAATCTTGTCTCAAGCCATTGATCTTAGCTTTGGCCCTCTCTGGAAAGGAAAGCTTCCTATTTCTTCTACCTCTAGTTCATCATATACTTATTCTGTCCGTTTTTCATAAGATCCTTTTCAAAAAAAATTATAAGATTTTTTTAAAATTTTTGGATCCATTCATTTTTTTAAAGTATTGATCCTTAATTAATTAACAATTTTTTTTACCCAAAAATTAATAAATGCTAAAAATTAATGAAAACAACTCTTTCTTTCCCTTATTAAGATCGCATAATTCACTTATCCACATTAATTATTTCTCTCCAAACATTAATTAATTAGATGAGAAACAATTAAATGGAAAGAAAAAGATGCTTAATTTCAAAAAAATCAAGGATGATTTGGAAAAAATAGTACAAATAACTGGTAAACTTAATATGATTAATTAAGTTCTTAAGAGGTGTAAACTAGTTGATAGGATTTTATAAAAATGGATGGAGGGATTATTTATATTTCTCTCAATAAACATTAAATAGATCTCCATGTCTGTTAGGGGCAAAATAAATGTGTTAGAAATAATAGGAAGTAAAGATAAAAAATATGTAACAATGAACACATATTTAATGTGAAAGACTTAAAAATGTTTTTTATATTTATTACATAATCTATTTTGATTTTACTATCTAAGCGAAAATTGTAAGCTACGATTGCCGTCAATTAAAAAAATTTATCTTTCTTTCACGTGGTATATGTTTTATGATTATCAATTTATTGAATCGTGATTCAAGAAGATAAAACAGGAACATTATTTGATTAAAAATATTGATATTAAAAAGTGAAAGTAAATCAAAGTATAGAAAGAAAAACAATAATTAAATAAAATCAAATATGAGAAAAATTTTAAGATTGTGAGTTCAAACAATGATTTTCTAATGGATTCATTTTTTTTACCTAAGTGTTTGTATTGATTCTCTTTGAAGGTGAATTAGCTTAAAATAATATCCGGTCTCTCTCAAGATCAAGAGGTATATATAATTGAATTGACATTTATTTTTGTGATAGTTAGGTTCAATTAGACCAATTACACTTTTGTTAAGTCATTTGATCTTCAAAGGATTAAACTAAACCTATTTTTGTTATTTAAAGTCTAAGTTCCATCCTTATGATCCCAACAATTAGGTTTGCATTTCAATTCTTCCCTAATCATCTAAGATTGTGAAAAAAAAGGTGGTCAATCGCTTCGCATAAAGAAAATTAATAAAAAAAGAATTAAGAGGAAAACTCAATATAATATCAAGATAATTCAATCAAACACCCACTATTCAACCAAAGGTTAAACCTCAATCTTAAAAAAATAATAAGAAAACACTTAAACATGGAAAACAAAACAAGAGATGAGATAGGAACATCCAAATTGGGAAAGAAAAAGAGAATAACCCTCCATTTCAAGTCTATAATAGTCACCCCCTCGTGGGATTTGGTCTTCAACCTAATGAAAAACTAGGTATTGAAAGAGAATGGGTTCAAAGGTATTTATATTATATCTCTTACTTTATTTTATCTCATACCTTTTCTTTGATAATTTTATTTCATACCTGGTAAATTGTCTTGGATTATCGAATTTAACTCAGTAGAGTGGAAAGAAAATGAAATAAAAAAAATTTTGAAATTTGTATTGAAGAAAAAGGGGAAAAAATGTATATCTTATTTTTTTATTAAAAAAATCAACTTTTTCTCTCTTTTCTTTACTTTCTCTTTAAATCCCATTTTATTCCTTTCTATTTTCGTTATCCCCGTTCAGAGTTAATGACCCACTAATGACTAAATAACATGTTAATATTCATAATATTTAGAGAAAAAGGTTTGTCACCTATAATAGTGCTACCCAATTTTAATAAGATTGTCATTAAGAAAAAAAAATATACGTGGGCTATAAAAATAACATGTTAATAATTATGTATTTATTTTTTGAGAGAAACTTATAAGCAAGGATGAAAAAGGAGAAGTAAATTTTTCCTTTAAAATAAAAATATATTTTAAAAGATAAAATCTGTCATAATTATTAATTAAACATATCAATTAAAATTATGTTTTAATAGTCATGCATAGTCAATGTAAATTTTTTTATACAATTAATCAATAAAATAATCTTTATTATGAATTTTAAGATAATTATTATCAAAGCCAATAAACTCATCATATATATTTATCATATATATATATATATATATATGTATATGTATGAAAGTTTGTAATTGAATCATAGATATATAATGTAAGAAAAAAAATACACTATTAGTACATATAGTATCATTTCTTCTTAAAATTATGATAAGATATATGTATATATAATAAATTACCATGTTATCAAAATCTCAAGCTTTTGTTTCATCGAATAAACCATTATTAGGGTAATTATCCTCTAAGGAAGGGAATAAGAGAATTGAAAAATGAAAATACATTGAAAAAAA